>PVIU01002576.1:69053-110146 GCA_004026605.1 Ondatra zibethicus | reverse complement strand
CCAACATTCAATGGTGTAGGAGGTTGTTCTGTATTTGTGTTGCTTTCATTGGTTGAATAAAGAAAACTGCCTTGGCCTTTTGATAGGGCAGAAATCAGGTAGGCGGAGTAGACAGAAGAGAATTCTGGGAGAAATAAGGGAGTGAGAGAGAGAGCCTCCATGGAGTCGAGAGAGTCAGATATGCTGAATCTTTCCTGGTAAGACCACGACCTTGTGGTAACATACAGACTATTAGAAATGGGTTGAATCTGGATATAAGAGTTAGCCAATATGAGGCTAGAACTAATGGGCCAGGCAGAGATTAAATGAATACAGTTTCTGTGTAATTATTTCAGGTATAAGCTAGCCAGGCACCGGGAACACAGCCCTCTCCTCCTTACTACAATTCAATATATAAACCTTGGGGCCATTCTCATTCAAGCTACCACAACCACATCTTCCTCTTTTAGTAACTCATAAATTTTTCCATTTTGTACCAAAGGGGATGACTAAGGGGCAGGCCGAGCACTGAGAGGCACTCACCAGCAAAGGTCCTGCCTTGTTTTCAGGAGATTATGATCGAGTCTGTATAGGAAGCCACAGTCGTCTGATCTGGGTCACTTCACAGCACCGTACTTTCAAATTTCTTTGTATCAATCTAAATAAAGCCCATGGCTTTGAGAGGTGGATCTTCTAGATCTTGGGCTTGGCCCTCTGTCGATGCTTGATCGTATTCTCCTTATCTGATAGCTTAGAACATGACGATTTGGGTAGTGTGAGCTCTGGAAATTGATGCCCTAGGGGTTTCCAAAGGCAACTGGCATGACTGTGAGGGGCACAGACTGGGAGGACCGCAAGGCTTGAGACCAAACTTTCCCTGGGAAAAACTGTCCCCAAGGCTTCTGAGGACAGCACATACCATCAACAGGCTATATCCACGACTTAGTATCATGCTTGCTAATTTTCTGAGTAGCTGAGAGACATGATTTATCTTGTTGGTTCTGGATATATTTGAAGACGCTTTAAATACTCAGTGTCTGTTTTAGAACACAGTTAAATCACTCGAATAGCGTTTGCTCTTTTCTGATTGTGTCCAAGCCTTGTTAGCCAGAATCAAAGCTGTGTTTCAACTTTCCCCAGTACCTAGGCAGCCCTTCTAGATCCTCGATGGTACAGCCTGTGTTTTCAGTGACATTCTGCCAACTGTTGGGAAGACACTAGTGCTTATCTGGGTGAATCCCAACGGACATTTTCTTGGGTACCTTAAGGAATTTCTGTCTTTCCTCAGCCTCAGGTAGTTTCCTGTCACATGGGTGAGCAATTCTCTTTGGGGAACTCAGGGGCTGCGCTCTTCTGATAGCCTGTTTATGCAGCTGGTGGTCTCTACTGTGGTGTCCTGGTCCATGTTTCCTTGGACTCTGAGGTCTATTTCTCAATGCAGGCTCCTTCCTGGGTCTCCTTCATGGCTGGCCTGGATTCGATCTTTAGTCTGTTACATGGGCTATTGAGGGCTTTACTTCCTTTACTTTCCGTATGCCCAGATTCATGCATTGCCTCATGTTGTTTCATGCATTTTGTCTTATTTTTCACCCCATTGTTTCAAATCAGAGAGTAAATCAGTTCCCTAACACCTTATCATAACTGCGAGAAGAAACATCTGTTATCTGGGCTTGATTTAAAGCATTCCAGCATCCATAGTGCATTTTGAAAAGTAGAGAAGTTTTTTTTTTCTTCTCACTTTTGTAAGAAGCATTTTGACTTTGATCAAGTTTCCTCATTATCTGGACTCCCATCTGTTAATCTGTCATCTATTGATAAGACCATAGCAGTGAGTCTCCTATCAATTTATGGCTCGGCTTTGGAAAGCAGAAATTTCCATGATAAGTTTAGCTTTCAGTTTTTATAAGTAGATACTAAATACAAATAAACATCACCGGGCAATCACTTAACAATCTTTGCAAGCAGACTTTCATGAACACAAGATACAATAGTACATATAAAAACCCAACTAGTCTTTGATCCTTACATTTGGAGAATTCTATAATTTTGTTTTTATGACTACTCATGGTGGGACAATCATATTTAGAATTACTGTTTTTAAGTGCTCTTGTAGAGTAATTCCTTGGAAGGGTGCCTTTTGTGTTCAGCATAAGTGGGCCAATAAGGGTTCCACAATAATGAAAGAAAAGATTAAGAGTTATAAGTATTTACTTGAATAATTAGTTTTGGAAATAAGAGCCATAGAACACAGCTATGAGTAAATTCTTTAATGAGTTATGGTTTTCTCAACACTTAAATAGGTTTCTGAGTATTCTCTCTCTCTTTCTGAATGTCCATTTACACGTGTGTGTATATCTATCTGTGCTTATGTGTGCATGGTGTTTTCTGGGTGTTAGGCCTGGAAAAGGTGCACAGTTGTGGTACATTCTCCCTTACCCTCTGTTATAAGGAGGCTCTGTCATTTGGAGCATCATAAGGCAAGTTCCTAGTGTGGTAGGATTCAGACATGTATCTCTGAGTCTGCTGAACTATGAGCATGCTTGCTTCTGTCTTTTTCTTTCTCTTTACAGTAGAGAGTCAGAGGGAAAACATTAAAAAAAAGACTTTTATTTTCTCATATCCCAAACCATGTTATATCATCAAAAAACATTTTTAAAAAATCATTAATAAATGCCATGGGACTAATGTCTTACTTGACTTTTATACACGCTCTTTTTCTTTCTTTCTTTTTTCTTTTATTTTTTTTTAGCTTTCAGATCAATAGTCATAATGAAACCTTGTCTCTTTTCTAATTAAAAGGAAGCTAGCACTGCATGACTTACAGGTTCATGGTTAGTATTTTTGGTTGATTAAGACAACCCCAAATTATTTTCAACCTCTCTTGTGATGAGGGTGTGAGTTTGCTGGTGTCTGCCTCTAGGCTGGCCTGTGGCTTCTTTTGATTGACACAATGAAGTAGAAGTTTTACCATGAGGTCTCAGCCATGGCTGTAAGATGCTTTGTAGCTTTTGCTTTGATCTTGCAGAGGTCTGCCTGCTGATGGATGAGAGACAGGGGAGAGAGGCCCTAACACTTGAGCTGTCCCAGATGTTTAACTTACCCCAGTTGTCATCCCACACATATGAGTGAAGCCAGAGAGTGGTACACAGAAAGTGGCCCTAATTGCTAACCCACAAACAATTCACTGCCTTAAATACGTAAATATTTTATGTTTAGTTTCTTACTTAGCAGGAGGCAACTGAATAAAGTAGAGGTTCATTGTGCTTCCTCCACCCTGCCTTCTTTTAACTTTTTAAATAATTGTTTTTAAGATTTGTTTTATTTGTAATTCTCTCTCTCTCTCTCTCTCTCTCTCTCTCTCTCTCTCTCTCTCTCGTGTGTATCTGTCTGTCTCTGTGTGAAGATACGTGCGTAGGGCTGTGCATACCTGCTGAGATGTCAGATGTCCTAGAAGAGCAGATACAGGTGGCTGCAAACTGACTGAAGTAGATGCTGGGAACTGAACTCAGGTCCTCTGCAGAGCACTACATGCTCTTGTAGATGGCCACTGCTCATTTGTTTCCTGGCCGCCCAGATCTGAATAATCACACAGAAACTATATTAATTTCTACACTGTTTTGGCCAATGGCTTAGGCGTATATCTAGCTACCTCTTTCATCTTAAATTAACCCTTTTCTATTAATCTGTGTATCTCCACAAAAGTGTGGCCTACGGTAAGATTCTGGCATCCTTCTCCTTTGGCAGCTACATGGCATCTCCTTGACACCACCTTCGCTCTCTTTATATCTCTGTTTGAATTTCCTGCTTGGCTGTACTCTGCTAAGCCATTGACCAAAACAGCTTTATTCATCAACCAATAAAAGCCACACATATACAGAAGGACATCCCACATAACGTTCTTAACACTGAGCCATCCTCGCAGCCCCTCTTTTTATTTTCTGATACTCATGTAGCCCAGGCTGGCTTTGAACCCATTACATTGCCAAGGATAACCATGAAATTCTGATCTTGTCGCCACCTCCTAAGTGTTGGGATTATAATCACACACCATTACTTTAGTCAGTGTTCTATTGCAGATAAGAGATACAATGACCATGGCAACTCTTATAGGATAAAGCTTTTAATTGGGCCTAGCTTAGAGTTTCAGAGGTTTAGTTCATTACCATCATGGCAGGAAGTGTGGCAGCACACAGGCGGACATGGTACCAGATCAGAAACTGAGAATTCTATGTATGACTCTACAGGCAATAGGAAGAGAGAGACTTTGGGCTTGGAATGGGCATTGTGAAACTCCAAAGCCCACCTACAGTGACACACTTCTTACAATAAGGCCACACCGCCTTATCCTTTCCAACAGTGCATCTCCTTGGTGACCAAGGATTCAATCAATGAACCTATAGGAGCCATTCTTTTTCAGACCAACACGACCAGCAAATTTAGTCTATATGGCTCTGGAGACTGAATCCAGGGCCTATGTATTCTTGTGTAGGTAAACATTGTTGGCTGAGGTACATTCCCAGCTCCTGTCTCTCCTTCCAATTAGCATTACTGACTTCTTTAGTTTTCTTTTTCTGGGCCCTTCAAAATTCCTTGAGTTTCTTATTTGCTGTAAATGACTTCAATCATTTTGATTTATATCTATATGTTACATAGGCTGAGAATTCCTAATCTGCAAACCTAAAGCCAGAAAAGCACCCATTTTTTTTGAGTGCTGACTGGTTGCTGCAATTGTAACATTCCACACCTGACCTCACATGCTAAGGCGGTGTGAAAATACAGGTGAGCTCAAAATGTTGTACGAAGTCATCTTCAGGCTATGCATAAGAGGTACACATGAACCATAAGTGAATTTCATGTTTAGACTTGGGGTCTATCTCATTATGTAGATACAAGAATTCCAAAATCTGGGAAATCCCCCAATTCCAAGCACTTCTGGCCCCATGCATTCTGAATAAGTGACACTTAATCTCTGCATTTTATGGACAACATCTTTTTGAAGGAACCAGTTTATTGGATTCTCCTAGCACTCTTAAGTAAACAGATGGCAGTGATAGTCCACCGTGAGCTGATGAAGCAATGCCGTGCGTTATTGTAATACCTTTCTTTGCAGGCTCAGGCTGCCTCGTAGACATGATCTCACCATTCCTCTAATTGTGCAATCAGTTAGAGAGAATAGGATGAGCAAACTTAGTATCTACCGAGAAATTCTGACTCTGCCCTGACCTTGTTCCACTTTGTGGAGAATTGCTGTGTGTTATGTCTGTGACCCACCTGGGGCATTGTCACAAAGACAGAGCAAAATGCCTTTCTTGGTTTACACAGAATTAAGGAGTGGGCAATCTAAGGGCGTCAGCTTTATTTCAGGACAATTTCTTTTAAAACTCAAATTGCAAATCTTCATCCCTTCTCTATGCTAGTCCTACTGTGTTCCTTCTTTGTTTTTACTATTTAATAATGTGGTGTATATGTGTGTGTGTGAGGGGGCTGTGCATGTGAGTGTGCACTTGGAGGTATAGGTGATTGTGAAGTGCACAGTATGGTTGACAGGAACCAAATTCAGGTCTTCTTACAAAGAGCCGCATGCATTCTTACTACTGAGCCATCTCTCTAGCCCCAAATTCTCATGCTTTAGAATTTAAAAGTATCTGATGCTATGGATTATGTGAAATGCTTAGCTGCTAGGCTTTATTTTGCATTAGAAACCTTGGACCCGACATGTTTGCTAACAAGGTCTGTTTCTTGGGTTTGAGAGATCCAGTTCCCGATTTGTGAAACATTTAGTTGTAATGCCCTTAGTCTCAGAGTCTACTGCCTTCGCACTGCTGAGTTTAAATACGAAGTTGTCCTTTACTGTGTGACCTAGGGACATAAAAGACTGTGATGACACTGGATTCTGGTCTGAGCTCAGTTACCCTCATACTGCCCCAAATTTGTGTTTGAAGTGCTGCCTCCCCAACTCCCCCACCCTGCCCCGTCCGTCCCTTTCCCCTCCTCCTTCTTTTGTTTTGAAAAAGAATACGTAGCTTTCACCAGGTTTGATGAACCTGTTGCCTGCCCTTCCTTCCACAAGTTTTGAATCAATATCTCAGGAGCTTAGATTTTATGACATTTCTCTACTTCTGCTTCAGTTTGATCAGGAATTATAAGCCCACAGTGCCATTCCCCAAACCCAAACACACAATTTCCTTCAAAAGAACAATCCATTGAAGGGCACAGAGGGACCAAAAGTCAGTTTTCAGGAATGACCAATGCTGTTGCATCAGGGAGGAAATTGCTATATGTATTTATTGTTACACCATATTTCATTAGAATTACATGAGTGCTTCCCAAACAGAGCTTAAGTGGACCAGAGTTACCTGGGCCTGTGTACACCAGACAAAGCCAATAGGAATTTGGGAAGGTAATGGTCAGAAATCTGTATTTAGTTAATTCTTTTGGCTGTTATTTGTAGATGCACTGTAGTTTGAGAAATATCAGTGGATGGGATATTGGAAACCCCATATCGTTTTAATGACAAAGCAATCAAAACACATAAAAGCCATGAACCTGAAAACACAGCAGAGCTACTGGTCATGTGGTCAACACAATGTAATTAATTATGTGCAGGATCTGGGTATGGCATTGTTCTCCATTTCTCTTCTCCTTCCTTTTGAAAAGGGATGTGTGCACATAAAGGGAAAACTGACACGCCTCCGTGAGCCTGTCTGTGAAGCGCTGTCTTTGGAGAGAACATTTAGATGGTGCTGTCTGTCTGGTGGGAAAAGGTTTTCAGCTCTTGTCTGTTGATCTTGAGGCTTTGTTGCACCAGGGACGAAACACTCTGCATGTTTCTATCCACAGAAGCAGAAAGTGCTGTCTCTCCCCCTCAGCCCCTTCTTCCTAAGATGTCATATCTTGAAGAAAAACAAAACAGAAAAGGAACAAATTTATTCTCTGGGAGCTTGGAGGAGCATGAATTATTTATTTTTAGAAATCCTCTACTTTTCTTGCATGAAAGAGAGTCCTATTATTAAAAGTGAATGTTTCTTTTTCTGCATGTCAGTAACTGGGAGATGAGAATGGACTGACTTTTAGATAGCTTCCTCCTTGGAGACCGGGCTCCCCAAGGCAGCCTCTATGGTAGCTTAGTTATTCTTAAGACAATGAATCATTGGGATTGATGTATTAACATCCACAATTGATGTGACCGGGGTCTGCCACTGAGGCAGGCTAATAGGAAGGAAAGGCTGTTAGAATGATCTCAATTACTTTTTAATTATGAATTTACACATTTGCATAAATCACGGCACAGAGAATTTCTGGGTTCATGGGCACCTGCGCATGCCAATTGCCAGGCTTTATTAGGCTTTAGCGAGGTGGAGCAGTAAATTCTCTTCTACCTTCATCTTGGAACAGAGGAAGTCAATTCTTCTTGCCTGGGGAAAATTTTTAAATTTCCCCTTGATGCTGGTAATCGCATTTTCTCTTGAAGCAGTTGTGCAAATGAGAACAATCGTTTTGTCTCTGCTGCTCAGACCTGCTTTCTCTAGAGCTGAGCGACTGTGGTGCTTCCTTGATAAAAATAAATTTTGGTTAGAAAGAGGCAGCTGGGCATTTTAGCCCTGGAGGCATGAGGACGAAGGGAGGGTTACAAATCCGGCTTGGCATCTGCTGGGCATTGGCGCTGGGAGTCTCCCTCTTGTGGCCCTCCCGGCAGCAACTGCGGCTCTTTGCTTTAGAGGAAGTGTTGAGTTGGAAGCGGTTGGTATTTTAAATAAGGCACTAGCAGATTGGAATGAATTTTTGTCTTTAGCAAAGGTGAGGGAGATCCTGGTAATTTAGTCAAGTTCATAGAAAACCCTCTAATTCCTGCAGATGATCTGACCCTTCTAGAGAAAACACAATGTCTCCTGGCCTGCTCTGGTTATAACGCAACCCTACAAAGGGTGGGTGGAGAGGACAGTTGATCTTTGTTGTCGCTGGCTGTCCTTCACTGAGTCCAGCCTTCCCCACCCCACACCAGCTCAGGCCATTGTGCCACTGACAGCACTTTCTCACCTCTGATTCCATCGCCTTCTCCTGTCTCTTCCTTTCTTCTTCCTTGTTATTATCTAGGAGCTCAATCTGGTTCTATGAAGCCAAAGATTAGAAACAACTCAGGTGCCCGTCAATGGAGCAGGCCGGTTAAATAAAGTGTGGCGCATCCATTTAATGAAATACAATGGTGCTGCAATAAAGGATGGAGGAGCCCTGTGCACTGATAAGAAGAGATCCCAAGGTTTATTGTGAGGTGAGAAAGAAAAGGCCAGCACGGTGTGTGCGTCATGTCCCTTTGTGAGCTCTTTTGTGTAAAAAAACATGGTGAGTGAGAATCTGTAGCCTTGTTTCCTTGTACATACTTTAAAAATGTAGAATAGCACATTAAAGGTCTTGACAACAGCGGCTAATGCTACTGCTATCCAGGTGAAAGTGATTAGCAAGGAGCTGTTTCAGTACATACATTTTTGGTGATTTTTTTAAAAAAAAAAAACGATTTATAAAAAACATGGTATTTGTGAACTAGGAGTATGGCTAGCTAGGTAGCAAGCATGGTGACAAAATGTCTGAGATAATCCACATAGAAGTGGAAAGATTTGTTTGGGCTCACAGGCTTCAGATGATAGTTGCTTGGCTTGATGCGTTGGGCCTGTGGCAGGGCAGCCCCTCACGGTGAGAGGGGCTGTGTGGTGAAGTGTTTACGGCACCCAGGAAGGAGAGGGAGGGTGTGGCCTCTGCTCTTTGGGTCCTCATAGACCCTTAAAGGACACGCTTCCGATGACCTCATTCCTGTCTACTAGTCCTCATTTCTGGACGGCTGCATCATGTGCAATGGTATTGTGGGCTAGTGCCCAAGCCTTTAGCATACGAACTTTAGAGGGCATTTGAAACCCAAACTATAAAGGATCTAATTCAGCTATAGATTGCTTGCATAGCATACATGGAGCCCTGAGTTCTGTCTCTAGAGGTACCATAAAAACAACAGCGAGCCCCAAACCACCCCAGGAAGAACTTCTCATTGGAATATACGACCTATTTAAGAAATTGCAAAAAACCTGTCTGGAGTCAGACTCTCCCAGGGTGATTAGTGTCCACATCTGAAATAGAATACCGCCCCCTCCCCCCACCCCAGCACAGCCCCTGGGGTATGCACTGATCTTACCTGCTCCCCAGGACTAGCCACTGTGATGAATTGTTCTCCTGTTACGTGTCAGTTGTTAAGAGGCCGAATCATACTTCTCATATAACATAAAACCATGATGTACTAAAGACTTTATTGAATTCATGAGCGAAGGAGCAGGTTGGTAAGATACTGTGAGGGTTAAATTTTAGACCAGTTTGAGTGACCCAAATTAAGCATCCTTACTGAGTGTGTCTGGAGGTGTTTTTACGTGAATAAACATTTCACTAGGAGATTGGCTTCTCCAGCAGATGTAGGTCATCATCTAATCTAGGGAGGGGGTGGACAGGATAAAAACCAGAAGATGCTATCTTCCAGGGTTGATGTATGGGTGGAGACGTCACATGTGATCTTTGAGAAGAGCCCAGGAGCTAGCTTAGTTTTAGTACCAGAGTATTAATGTGACATAATACTCTGTGTTTGGGCACATGCCCGTGAGCCTATCACTCCCAAAGCTGAGGCAGGAGGATGATGAGTTCAAGGTCAGCTTGTACTATGTAACTAGCTCTTCTTTTGTTTCTTTTTCCAGATGCATATGAATCCAACCGAGTCATGCCCTGTCCTCCACAAACAGTATTCATGACTCAAAGGTCTCCAAAGGATGCAGGACCTGGTGGGCTGTAAGGATCTGTGTACCAGTAGGCAACGCCTTGAAGCGCATGTTACATGGTAAATGTACAACTGCCACATGGAAGCCTTTTACTGGCCAGACCCAGAGCATACCTAGCCCCAACCTATTAAAAGACTCAGATTCAATGTGTTGGGTTTCTTTGCAACATTTTGCTGTTTAGTTCTAGGATCTTTTTTCATCTCCCCCTATTTTTGTTTCCTTCACTTATTTTCTCTCTTAGTTTAAAATTGCTCTTTAAATCTTCTTGTTGAATTGAATTCCGTGTTTCGAATCTTAATCGATTCAATTCCAATGTAACTTGCAACCTCCATTCTAAGCAAGCATACTCCCAGGCTTGAAGCTCCATGACCACTTGTCATCACAATGCTGCTTTTCTTAGGGGACCAATGTGAACTCTTTCGCTCTGTTGGGTCTGTTTTAATAGAGTCCCCACAGGAAGCAGATGGCATCCCTGAAATAGGTTAAGCCGTCAAGGAATTCTCTATTAATTTAAAAGATCTATTAAAAAAGGTGTGCTAAGAGACAACCACAGGAGACACTGTTAGGATTTGGGGGCTGTCAGAAGAAAAACCACCAGCACCCTCAGGCTGCAGAATGCGGGGACAACCCTGGGTGCTGCAACTTTAGGCTTTTTGGGAAATGTAATAACTTTTGGATGGGGAGAGGTGGTGAACTTGAGGTGAGCAGCAAAGGAACCCTTTCCTTTCCTCGCAGCAATGCCTAGTGATCTAACCTGGCTGGAAGGTAGGACTCAGGTGCCTACTGCTGCTACCCACAAGTCAACAGAGGTCAGTATAAAGGACCGAAGAGTGAGACTCTGGAAGGACACGTTTCAGATATCTGGTGCAAAGTTTTTTACTCAGGGTTATGACCAAATGTCACTCAAGTTCATTGTGAGTAGGATTGCAATATTAGTGAGCCTTTAGGGTTCATTCTTTTACATAACAGAAAATGCCTTCGGCAATCTTGTCAAGACGTCATCTGACTGACACCCGTAGCTCCGTGTGACACCTTGTGGAGGGCCAGTCCTCCATTGCTTCTCTAGAATTGCTGTAGGGATTCTCTAGAATTGCTCAGCAATGTCTGCTGGTGATGCTCTTTTCCAGGTTCTCTTTGCAAGCCATCAAGCTCATCTTTCCCGTCCTCAGGATAGTCTCTTTAACCTGCACAGGGAACAGAAGCTTTCCCTGCTTTTAGACAGCCTGTGTGCATCTTTGGTTGGACTACAGGAAGCACAACCCTGCCTTTAGACAGCCTGTGCACATCTTTGGTTGGACTTAGACCATCATCATAATTTGCACAACTACAATGAGCAGGAGAATACTAAGCACAGGGTCAGCTACAAGTCTGGGAAATAGTTCACATTTCTTTTACCCCATAGTCAGGTAAATCACAGGGTAAGCATGATGCTAAGTGGCAGGTAAAGCTTAGATCAAGAAATAATGGACTGGCAGCTTCTCACTTGGGCTCTTTGCTTCTGTTTTGGAATATAAGCTATTTTAAGGCATACTGGACTTCTTGATTTTAATGTAAAACCTCTTTACTCTTAAGTGCTGGTAGGTAAATGAAGACAAATATTCTACCATTATGGAAGTGACTAAGACATAAGCTTGCTTTGGGGGGTTGTGGGTGTTATCATTTCCATCACCCAAAGTTGCCAATGCTCTGGAAAAATGCTTATCCACCCAAAGTGCTGGCACTTCTGGGTTCCATTAAGTGTTCAGGCAACTTACATAGCCACCCAGGGTCCTCATGCCCTATATGATCTACGTGCAGCGTGGTCACATGATCTGCATGTGACGCAGTCACAGCTATGTAAGCCCCTGTGTGCACACACTAGACAGCCTTTAAAAGATGGACACACTTGTTCCACACTCTCTTCTCTACACAAGCTTCCCCAGACCTGAGCACATTTCTTTCTTTCTCTTAATAAACACTTAAAGTGGGTTTTGTTGTATGTCTTGTGATCCGTTCTTGTGCCCGATAATGTCATTGGTTCCATGACTCCCTCCTCCATCTTGGGAACCCTGGGGAACCTCCCTCCATCTGGGACCTTCCTCCCTCAATCACCAAGGTCTAAAATTTTATTAGAGGATCAAAATTTTTCTAAACATAATCTTCTGCCTTGACAGCATCTTATCAGGTCCAAGTCGCCAGCTTGAAAGTTCCATAGAGCCCGGAAAACACTGAAGTAATCAGCTATCCCAGATGTGGCCAAGCACCCCACCTTTCTGATGCCCACAAATCAGCAGGAAGCAGTCTCGAGAGACCCAAACCCCATTCCTGCCCATCTGCTACCCTTAGCCTCTCCCCACTTTTATACTAAATAAAAGGGTGAAATGTTGTCATTTCCATCACCCAAAGTTGCCAACTCTCTGACAAAATGTCTAGCCTCCCCAAGCACTAGAACTTCTGGGTTCAATGGCCCTGCATGCCCATCAAGTGTTCAGGCAATTTACATAGCCACCCAGGGTCCTCAAGCCCTATGTGATCTACGTGCAGCGTGGTCACATGATCTACGTGTGCTGCAGTTGCAACTATGTAAGCCCCTGTGTGTATGCACTTTAAAAGCTGGACATGCCTGCTCCATGCTCTCTTCCCTACACAAGCTTCCCCAGGCCTGAGCACATTTCTTTCTTTCTGTTAATAAACTCTTAAAGTGGGTTTCGTTGTGTGTCTTATGATCTGTTCTCATGCCCAGTAATTTCAGTAGGGTGAATCTTTGCAAAGTTGAGGGTAGAGAAAACTAAGCATGAAGCTTCCTGTCTTTCCATCATCCCGTAGGGAGCAGGGTGAAGCCAGGGGAAGGTCAATGGACATGGAACTGTATATTTCTGGGACACTGCTGAGCAGATCTGTTTAATTCATCTTCTCGTCATGGACACAGAGCTCAGACACCAAGAAGTTTCGAATAGGCATCAGGTACACGTGGAATTGTGTGTTAGTGTGAGGGGACACCTGGAGAAATAGGGAGCAGTAATATCTGTCTTCCTCAGAAGAGGGGCTCATTGTTGTCCTCATTGACGAGAGTTTCAGTTCTTGTTACTTAAATGACCAATAAAAAAACGAACACTTAACATAAAAGTCTTTGATATTTAGTGTCATTTCCTTGAATTATAGAGGATTGGATATCTTGGGTGGAGTAACATTTTAAGTTATCTAAAGGTTAGTGTATCATTCCTTTTCTGTTTGACCAGTATTAAGCATGCATTTTGTGTTTGAGATAGTGCTATAGATATTAAGGTTATAGCAAATGACCCAGACACTCACTTCTGAAAACTAAATTCTGATCAAATTTATTATTTAATCTTTTAATTAACAATGAATTATAATTATTTAATAATGATATCATCCAAATTCACTTGGAAAAAACAGAGCAATGTGTATGGAATAAGAAAATAAAAGGGGCCGGGTGGTGGTGGCATATGCCTTTAATCTCAGCACTTGGGAGACAGAGGCAGTCAGATCTCTGTGTGTTCGAGACCAGCCTGGTCTACAGAATGAGTTCCAGGATAGTCAGAACTACACAGAGAAACCCAGTCTCAAAAAACTGAAAAGTAAAAATAAAATAAAATAAAATGGACTGGGATTGTAACTCAGTGGTAGAGCACCACCTATTATATACAAAGTCCAGGGTTTGACAGCAACTATTAAAAAATACAGAATATAGGAGTTAATCCTTATCAGCTATGAAAGGATCTGGAGAAGCGAAGGTTGGGACATGAAAGTCCAGGCATTAGGGGAGACTCCCTTGTCATCATGAAGTCCTGGCATGGGTTGTTCAAACCTGGACTTCCATGTTGAGTCCTTACAACAGTGGTCAGAGTTAAAGGACAGGCCTGGAGCAGCTATTGACTCCATGTTCCTTTTTCTATGGCTGTGAGGCTGGAATACTATACAGTCACACACAGCACCAGTAGCCAGGAAGGAGACTTCAAAGTCCAACAGTCGGGCGGCGGTGGTGGACGCCTTCAATACCATCACTCAGGGAGGCAGAGGCAGGCAGATCTTTGTGACTTTGAGGCCAGTCTGGTCTACAGAGCCAGTTCCAGTAAAGCCAGGGCTGTTACACAGAGAAACCCTGTCTCAAAAAACCAATCCCCCCCCAAAAAAAAGTCCAACAGAGAAGAGAGAGGTATGTTGGTCACCTGTGCCTCTCCATGAGAAAATCTGACCCGCTTTTCTTTTTACTTCTGCATTCCAAATGTGTCCACAAATGCTTTCATTTCAGCCAGCTGTGGTCTGGAAGCACACAGAGAAACAGTTTGAGAAGCAGTTTCCATCATTAGTCATTGACATTAACAGGCTAGCAAAATAACAACGTATGGAAATACAATCCCACCCCCTACAGACACACACACACACACACACACACTATTAGCTTCCTGTGCTCTATCACATAACATCTGAAATAATTCTCCAAGCTTCATACACTATAGTTTCTGACTTCACTACTTTTCTAGGAATAACAATAAATATACTAAATATATATATTTTAAGCAATCCCTTTCTTAGGTGCATTCTATTTAGGGGAAAGTCTTTCTTGTAACAAATGCATAAAGCACCATGCCTAAGCCTGTGACAGATACTGTATAATTTCATCTACCCAAGGGCCTGGGTGGAGGTCAATAGACTTCCTAACAGCTAGAAGCTCTCTTAAGTCACAAGTTCTTTGTTGTCTTGTTAGGTGTTCTATTATTGCTGAGTAAAATTCATTCAGAGAGCATGTGTATCCCTGCTTAACTCTAATGCCCTCCAGGGAACTTCCAGCAAATATTGGTCTCCTCTTACAACAAACAAAAGGTTTGATATGTCAAGGGTCACAGAGTGGGAGGTAGAAAGAGCCATCTGGGACTTTCCTTTATGATGGCTAGAGATTCGTGACCACAGAATTCTTGAAACCCACAGGTAAATAATTCGGAAACTAACCTGTAATGATACCTAAAGGAATTTCACATCTCTTCATCCACATGTTTTGTTCCAGTAAAAAGAGAAGGTGGCTGCTCGTATTCTGAAAGCTTGTTTCAACAAATCGTTTGTAATATTTGATGAGAAAAATCTCTAGGTGATGTGGGGACGCAAGCGTGGTTAAAGAGACATCTGGACTTTTATTCATAGTTTTTATTATTTATGGCCTGGATTATTATCCATTGTAAAGTTCCTTTCCTTTTTACCCTAAATGGGCACACGAAGGTATTTTCGTGAGGACTCAATGAGTTTGTCAAGTATCAGCTAATTGTAAGAATTCGATAAATGTTAATTTCTTTACTGTTCTCTTCAACCCAGAGTTATTTTATCACGGTCATAATGTATCTTTCGCTCCTGAAGCTATCGCTAAGAGGCTTTTGTGGACATTGATTTTCTTCATAAATAAAGACTGATGCTTCCTGGGGAGGTAATAATAGATTTTCTGCAAGGCTGATGCCTGGCTGTCCCTTCTACTTTTTGCATTGGATTGAAGAGAGACCATAGCTAAATAAAGGTTATTGAGCAAGAGGCTGCTGGAGTGATGGAAAAATACCATCTTTCTAGTTATGTTTGATGGGATTTATGGAATGATTGGCATATTGTTTTGTTTAGTAGGGAGAAAAGAGACTGAATTCCCTTTCCAAAGATACTTGCTTATTTTATTTATTTATTAAGATGTGTGTGTGTGTGTGTGTGTGTGTGCATGTGTATGTGTGTGTGTGTGTAAGTGTACAGGTGGCAAAGGGCAACGTTTGGGAATTGATTCTCTCCTGTCACCTTGTGGAACCCAGGAATTGAACTCCAGTCATCAGGCCTCTGTGAACATCTCTGTTGAGCCAGCTCACCATCTCTATTTGTTTATTTTAAATGACATGCACAGTTACATGCATTTGCTGTATGGAAATGATATTCTGAAGTATGAAATATATTCTTCAATGGCTATATCCAATTAATTATAGTATTGCTAATTTACACAGTTAGTGTATTTGTCAGAACTCTGTATCCACCCCCCCTAGTGTGTTCTGAGGAGGCCATACATTGTGACTCTTTCAAACCATGTAGTCTTCGGAGTGGTTCAGTGATGTTTCTGGAGGAGAGATGCCTGTTGTCCACCGTGGTCATTGAGTATTGGAATCTGGCATACTCAATGATTAATTTCCACTGTGGACATAAGTAAAGCCACAACGTGGTGAATTCTTATTCTTCAAATCGATGAAGATACTTCTTAACTGAAAAATCTCATGTTCCTTCTAAAAGCAACAGTGCCCAGAACCCTACCCCCCCAAAAACACCGCTTAATCCTTTTATTCCTCAAATAAAACATTTTCCTAATGATTATGCAGATGGATGAAATTTCTAGCTGGGATATTTCATTGCCAGATTATTCCTTGAATCCCAAGGGAAATTCAAATATGGGCCAAGCTCTAGATTTAAGTTATATTTCCTTGGAAATTGTTTAAATAAGACATAATATAATATACCACAGAGACCATAATTTACTTCAGTATTATATTCATGTTGTAAAGGAGTTAAATAGCTTCTGCATCTAGCTTATGAGTTAGGAGAACTTGTCTCAATAGATAATCATTAATTTTTACATGAACTTATATGAAAATTCCACCATGATCACAAATCATAAGCATTTAGTATATCACTCGCATCTATTTTAACTTTTTATTGGGCCTAGAATTTTCTAGGAGTTACTTAATGGAGACTAAAATCTGTATTAAAATGATTTGCACTCTTTCTCTCTTTTTCTGTAAGTGGCCCTTAGGCAAGCAGGAGACTTGCATTCCATATTGCTTCTTTGGGACACAGCTTCTTTTTCTGTACAACAAGAGCGTTACTCCCACATATCCAGGTCCTTTGTGATTTTATGGCTATAGAAATCATCTTCAGCACCACTCACCAGAAGATATCCTTGGCTGATTAAGAATTCTCAAATCTGGAATGCAATTACTTCCTCCTTTAAAGGATACATTTGCCCCTTCTTATTATCCAAATGACTTTATGACACAAAATCTTTTGTTCCCTTTTCTTCTTCTGAATAACGGTCCACTTGTTAGTCCTTGCAGTAGATACTAGGACAGAAATGAAAAAGAAAAGGAAATCACAAACTACACAGAGCTGGAAGGGACCATGACAGATCATCTGGCCCAGCCATCTGCAGTTACAGCTCGTTTCGGAGCTTGCTTGCTCTAGAAATAACCATGAGTATCCAGCCAAGTCCATGTCGCTTACCATGCTCCGAAGTGCTGGTCACACTTAGGAGCGTCCCTCTGTTTATCCTGGGGAACTCTTCCGCTTTCCGTGCGAATGCGTCAGAAGAGCATCCAAAGGCACATTGGAGTCTGGCATCAGAGCTGCAGGAAACAAGCTTCTAGGGGGGAAGCACCTCCAGGAACATTACAGAATGTTGCCTTTCCACTTCCCCTCTTTCAGGAGGGCATAGCCTCTGCATCCAACCCATGTTTCATAGGCCCTTTTGTGGGGCCTAAAGAGAAGAAAAGCAAGAGCCTAACACAGGGCACAGCCTTGGTTAGGACACACGAATGTCAACACCAAGCTTGTAGAATGTGATTTTCTTGTTTCTTGCTCACTGCTGTTTTGTGCACAGTGTGGATGGTTCCTGGTACACGCATGGTGGGCGCTTGGCAAGTGTTCACTAAAATGAACTTTCCTCAGTCACCCTCTCTGCATCTCTCATGCCTCTCATTTTCTCTCTGCCCACTTTTCAGCATATTCTCCTCTTACTCACGCATAGATACTCAAACCATGAAGGGAAAAACAATGTTGATACTTACACCTTTCAGCTGCTGCTCTTTGATTAAAAAAAAAAGGGTGTCTCTGTGTGTGTCTTTGTGTGTGCGTGTCTGCATACGTGTGTATCTCTCTGTGTGTGTGATTGCTAGGGCTGAGTGGGATGGGCGCTTCTCTGCAATCTGTCTGCTCATTTGTGAGTACGGACTCCAGAGGATGCTCATGTGTGCCAGCTTATTCCAAACACAAATCTCACCTTGAGATATTTTCCAGGGGAATGTCTAAGCGGCTCAGCCAAGAAGCTGCAGCTGAGCAGATACCTCTTATCTCCATGTTCCCCTAACAGGACCAGCCACCAGGGCTCGTGTTCCCCAAACGGGAGAGCTGCAAGCTCTTTAGTGCATGCCAACTTTGGTAGCTGAAGGCTTCTCTTTCTTCAGCTCAGTCCCTAGCCCTAGAGAAACCCCAGTGTTCAAGGACATAGGGGCTACCCGGGCCATATTATCCCTTTGTACTCTTCTCTTCTGAATTGTAAGAGAATAGATTTTTCTGCTTTCTTTTCTGAGGCATGGTCTCTTATAAGCAAGGCTGGGCTAGAATTCGTCATGTAGCCAAGGATGACCACATGCTTCTTTTCCTTCCACTGTCTCCTCCCAATAGCTGGAGTTACGGGCACATGTCCCCATGTCTGTGTTAAATGGTACCAGGATTGAACCTAGGGCTCCATGCATAGGAGGAGGCACTCTGCCAAAGGCCTCCATTCCCCTCCCTGACAAATCTCTTTTATAAAGATGGAACATTCTTCCCTTCTAACTTTCTTCTTCTCCAAGTCTTATTGTGTAAACAGTACCCCAGTCACATTAAACTCTGCTCTCCCTCAAGTCCTTAAAGCCTGTTCATGCTTCTGACTGTTTGCACTTGCCTCATGCTCTGCCTTGAATGCAGTCTTCAGTCTGTTCTACTAAAAAGTGGTCTCCCACAAGATATCCTGTCTCAAGGCCCTAGTCTTTCCATGTTTCTTTATATAAATCCGAGGAAAAGGCTCTCCAAATAGGGCTTAAATTAAGTGCCTTGGAATGGGGAGATTATCTTGGCTCATCTGGGTGGATCTTGATGTAATCACATGCATGCTTCATGGGAAAAACATGGATAGAGTTTACCCAAAATCCTGGGTAAAAGAAAGAAGACATTGAAGGGATGGATGAAGGAACAAACCAAGGAGTTCTGGCAGTCACCAGGAGCTGGAAGGGAGAGGCAAGGCACAGAATCCCTGGGAGTGTCTTGAGGGAACATGGCCCAGGCAACTTCAACTCTATGACAGTGAAACTTCATTTTTGGGATCCCAGCCCATGCCACCCACCTTATACACATGGAATTTAATACAGTCATAAACAAAAATGAAATCATTACAATTATGGGAAAATGAATGAAAGAAGGCAGATTTAGATAAGTACCACATCTTTTATATGCAAAATGAATTAATCCTGTGTGTGTGTGTTTGTGTGTGTGTGTGTGTGTGTGTGTGTGTGTGAGCCAGCGCACATGTGATAGAAGAAGGAAGAAGTCCTTGAGAGAGGATGAAGACACCTTCAGGGAGCAGGGAAAGAGAGGGCCTAGGAACATATAGAATATTGAGGGAGGGAGCAAGGAATCAGCAAGAGGGGGGAGGGTAGTGGGGGAAGGGTGATGGCGAACAAAGTATACTGATGTATGTATACAAGTGCCATAATACAAAACAAAACAGAGTACTGGGAGACAACTCCATGGGTAACAATTGGTGTGTAAGGGTGAGGACTGAATTAGGATCTTTAGTGCCCATGTGAAAGGCAGACAGCTGTGACAGCTGCCCATGGTCTCAACTTTCACAGTCAGAGACGGGATCCAGGGGCAAGCCGGGTAGACATCCTGGCAGGAATAGGTGAGCACTGAGTTTGTCAAGAGACCCTACCTGAATAAGAAGTTGTACAGAGGCGGAGGAAGACAAATACCATTTTGGGCTCTACATGCATGTGCCCACAAGTACAAAGGCATTCACACACATGTGCCCCTGCCACACACAGGTTGAACAGACATACATACACACATGCACGTCCACTCTTGTGCACATGCGCACTCACACACAAACACTATGCCATAATGAAATCTGTTACTTTGCATGTCAACCGAAAAATTAATGGAAAGCAAAGCAGAGCAAAAATCCAGCTCCAAGGCACTGTATCCTTATGTGTGTGTGTGTTTATGTGTGCATGTATGTAACATGCCTTTATCCATTTCCTTATGGGGAGGCCTGTCTACTGACCAGTACTTCTACCTGATAATTCTACACCAGGGTCCTGGCCAAGCAGCCCCACCATCCTTAGAAGACTTTTGGCTTCTAAGACCCAATGTCCTAGTCCACATGGGGTTGCCTTGTCTTTTAATATCTTAATGTAGGGTCAGAGCTTTCACACAGAGTTGAGATCAAACATACATTTTATCAGGGCCATACCCTATGTTCACAGAGTTGAAGGGAAACACCATGGGAATTAATGAACAAAAAACTATGAGACTTGACTGCTCTAGGTTTCACAGTTCTGATTTGACATTTGGTCTGGACCCCTCCAGCCTGACACCCCCAACCAGGACTATGGGCTCAGTTGCTGTGGGGCCTGAGCTCAGTTACCATGTCACTCAGAGCCTGCTTTATGAAAGGCCTAAGATGTCAACACTAGAATGCTTTCTTCTTGAAGGGGAGCCACACAAGGTTTTGTGGGATGGGACCTTGCAGGCCCACATCTGAGCAATCTGGCTTAACTACCTTTGGAAACTAGACTATGGGAACCATTAGCAGTCTAGTCCAGGATCTCCTCCAAAATGAATTGAAGATTTTTCTGGCAATCCTTTTTTTTTTTTTTTTAAAGTCACGCCTTCAATGACCAGAAATGTCATCAAAACAAGAGAAGAAAAATAAAACTAAAGCAAATCAGCAACGAACCTGAAATTTTCCCCAGAGAAAGAGTGGACGTCACCCTTCTTTGCCTCCACTCTGCAGAACCTGAGCAGATATCACCTCTGTCCCTCTGCACCCCACCCTCTCCTTTCCTCTCCTCTCTGCACAGGGAGAGCCTGTATTTCCACACCACAATACGAGTGTCTGAATTACCTTCTTCGAAAGACAATGGTCTTAGGGTGACTTCAAAGATTCCCTCAAGATCAATGGACCTTCTCCACTTGTGCAATTAAAAGGCCCATTTTCTTGATTTCACCTGGAAAGTGATGGGTTTCCTAGTTGTGTTTCTGTGTCTACCCCTCGTAAAGCTTAAAACAAAAGTTCTGGAGAGTCAGAGAATGAGTAAGTCAGTGAGGAAATACTGGGACCTTTAAAATGGTATGCATTTTTTCCTGGCTCCTGTTCATTAAAACACCAAAACCCTTGTTTTTCCAGTTTTAGTGATGAAATGAACCAGTCTGTGTAATCCTGGCAGAACATGGGTTAATTGATATGATCGTTGGAACTTCTGTCTTTGCAGTATGGGTGAATGACTGGATAACACGCTATTGATAGGCATGAAGTTCTAAGGATTTTGAATGATGGTTTTGGATAGTATGCTAGAAACTTGATTGATTGACAGCTTTTGTTGTTGCTTTTAATTCTAGCCCCTGTGTAGTCATGGATGGATGTCCAGTTTGCTTGTTTCTAAATGGAGCAGTAAACATGGGGTATTTGCTATTCAGAAAATTTGAAAAATAATGGAATAGTTTTGGCTTTAGGCTCTGCAGGTCAGACATCCCTTCACTCTTGTATCTTAGGTTTCTTTAAATACAAGAGGCATTCCTTTTTATTTAAATTTTAAAATTTTACATACTAGCCCCGGTTTCCCCTCCCTCTTCCAACTTCCAACTTCCCCATCCCACTCCCCTCCACTCTTCAGAGGGGGTAAGGCCTCTCTTAGGGAGTCAACATAGTCTGGTATACCAAGTTGGGGCAGAACCAAGTCCCTTCTCCCCCATCAAAGCTGAGCAAGGCGTCCCCCCATAGGGAATGGGCTCCAAAAGGCAGTTCATGTGCTTAGGAGAAGTCCTGGTCCCACTGTTAGCCATCCCCCAAAAAACAGACCAAGCCACATAACTGGCACCCCCATTCAGAGGGCTTACTTAGGTCCTATACAGGATCCCCAGCTGTCAGTCCAGAGTCTGTGAGCACCCACTAGCTCAGGTCAGCTGTCTCTGTGGTTTTCCCAATCATGATCTTGACTCCCCCTGCTCATGTGAACCTTCCTCCTTCTCTTCAGCTAAGCTCCAGGAGTTCAGGCCAGTGCCTGGTTGTGGATCACTGCATCTGCTTCTTTCAGTTACCGGATGTAGGTTCTATGCAGACAATTAGGGTAACCACTAATCTGTTTATAGGGGAAGGCCAGTTTAGTCACCCTCTCCACTACTCTTAGAGTCTTAGGTGGGGTTATTCTTGTGGATTCCTGGTAATTTCCCTAGTACCCCGTTTCTCCCTAACCCTGTACCGGCTCCCTCTATCAAGATATCTCTTTCATTGCTCTCTCTCCGTCCTCCCCAACTTGGCCATCTGGAGCCCTCATGCTCCCATCCCTGTTCCTTCCTTTCTACTCCCCTTCCCAGTTTGCCCAGGAGATCTTAACTATTTCCCTTCCTGGGGCCCTCCATGTGTGTTCCGTTTAGGATCCTTTCTCCTTTTTAACCTAGCTTCTCTGGGGTTGTGGACTGTAGATTGGTTATTCTTTGTTTTTTGTCTAATATCTACTTATGAGTGAGTACATACCATGTTTGTCTTTCTGTGTGTGGGTTACCTCACTCAGGATTGGTTTGTTTTTCTAGTTCCATCTATTTGCCTGCAAATTTCAAGATATCAGTGTTTTGGTTTTTTTCCACTGAATAACACTTTGTTGTATAAATGTACCTCATTTTCTTTATCCATTCTTGGGTTGAGGGGCATCTAGGTTGTTTCTAGGTTCTGACTGTTCAAATAATTCTACTATGAACATAGTTGAGCAAACGTCTTTGTGGTATGATCATGCATCCTTTGGCTAAATGCTTAGGAGAGGTATTGCTGGGTCTTGAGGTAGATTGAGTCCCAGTTTTCTGAGGAACCATGATGCTGATTTCCAAAGTGCCTGTACCAATTTGTACTCCTACCAGCAGTGGAGAAGTGCTCCCCTTTCTCTACATTGTCTCCAGCATAAGGTGCCATCGGTGTTTTTGATCTTAGCCATTCTGACAGGTGAAAGATGGTATCACAAGAGGCATTCTTATAAGACCTAGAGAGAGTCTTGTTGGGCTGGGGATGTAGGCAGGGTGGGGCACTTACCTAGCATGACGACCACTGGCCACTCTGAGGTCCATTCCCAGCGGGGGAAAAGCACATTTTCATTTGAATAGTATTTTTAAGAAATACAGAGTTCTCAGAGACATGTAGATAAGTTAATAGGTGACCTCAGAACAATTTAAAAACGATCTTAACTTTCTCATTAATGCAAGGTGAGCATATCTGTTATAGTCATTATCTTTATTAGTCGTGTTTGTCTAGAGTTTGATAATATGAAATGAGGTCTCACCAATAACACTCCATTCCATTTCCATCATTATGCTTCATTATATTCCTGCCTTATCTGCATATATACACAATCTGATCCATTAAATATAATTTTGTTTTAATTACCAAAGTATTTTATTCTTGAAACTTCTCTAGAGGGTTATTTTGTTTTCTCAGGTAATAAGCAAATATCCATTTTACCATTCTTATGAAGTAATTTGCTTTTTCTTATCAGTTTTTAATTTAGTAACAGTGATAATAGTTCTTTATATTCAGTTAGTAGATTACACAAGGTCTGGTTGTCTGTTTGCTGATAAAATGCTTTTCTTTTACAGTTTTTGTTGCATTAGACCTTTCTGTCATTGAAAGTAAACACTTAGCACATTATAGCACATTAACATTACCCTTTAGTCTTTGAGAAATGCATCTCTTGATGTCTTTCTTAATCTTTAAATAAGCTTCAATGCACAGGAAATAAGACTCTTTAGCTTATTAATGACTTATTTATTGACACCCATTTTCTTGTTGGATTAAAAAAATTATTATATTGGCACATGCTTGATGAACTTTTAAGTAAATCACTTCAATGTGTTTTCCCCTGTCTTCAATTTAGGATGTTGAAAGTTAATCAATCAGTTGCAGGTACACCGACTGAAATGTAACACTTTTCCACTGGGTCTCAATAACCTTCATGCATCTCCTACCTAAAACACAATGATAATTTCTCATTGCTTCAGAAAAAAATGGGGAAATAGCTGTTATATATAGTCTCTTATTGTATCCCAGTTTTCAGCTGTTTCATCCAAATTCATTTGTGAAAACCTTAGATTTAAATCACATTTTAGGAATTAATATTAAGAATATTGGGTAAAATGTTTTTTAAATACATGTGAAACAAAGACTATGTATCAAGAAGATGTAATGAAGCTTAACAAGAATAAAGCAACAATCTAATGAGAAAGTGGGTAAAAATCATGAAGGCACATTTCATCAAAGAGAAGATGGGACAAGAAAATAGGGCATGAATGGAAAGCTGCTCATTAGTCATGGATGTGCACACAAGGACCACAAGGAGACTTTACCATATGCCTATTAGATGGCTAAAATTAAAAATAGGGCAAGACTAGGTGGTAGAGATGACTAGGAGGACATAGTCCCATTGTCATTAAAGGTGGGAAGATGTGGTTTGACCATTGAGAAATTTATTTGAATTTATTTGAAAATAAAATATGTAATTGTCTTGTGTTCTAGAATTGTACTCTTGGCATTTAGCTCAGAGAAATAAAACCCTATACTTATGCAAATCCCTGAACATTAATGTTCTCAACAGTGTTATTTGTAGTTAGCTACAACTTTCCATGGACAGAATCCAAATGTCCTTCAATAAGTGAATAGTCAGACAAACTCTGGTACCTAGATGATGGAATTCTCCTGAACAATACAAAGGGGAACAAGATAAAACCAACCCCCAATTAAGACATGCAATAACTTGGAAAGACCTGAATAGCATTATGATTAGTGAGGGGGAAAAATCTAAAACGGTTCACACACTGTATTGTATTTATATAACATTACAGAAATGCTAAATCTATAAAGATAGAAAATAGTGATTGCTAGGATATAGGGAGGAGTTTGAACAAAATAAAAAGGAGTTTGAGTGTGTTTTGTGTTACTTACATGAAATCTACAAAGTATCAGAGTACATAAAACTTTGTAACCTTCCACCTACAAACAAACAAATACATGCATACAGATAGATAGATAGATGGATGGATGGATAAATACATAGATAGACAAACAGAACAGTGCTTTCTCAGAAAGGTCTATGTCAGTATTCTTCTGATACAAATTTCCTGGTTTTATTTTTCATGTACTAGGTTACATGAAATTGTTATCCTTGATTAATGGTTTCAAAGAACTCTCAATACCATAACTGTGTACTATCTCTTCTTATAGGACTTCCCATGAATACAGACTTATTTTAAATAAAAAGTTTAAAAAATAAGTAACAAGTAACGAATAACTTGAAGTATCATTTACTAGCCCTTAGTGAAGTATACTGTATACACAATTCTTCAGACTCGTAATTGCTGAAGAAAATTCACAAACAATAATTTTCATTCTACATGTCTTAAATTATGATATAGGACTACTTATGGTTTAATTTGTTCAAACAAAAATGACTTTAGAGATTCATTAGATTTTCATGGTTCATGCATTGTGTCATGAAGTAATGGAGCATTTTCAGCATTTGTCCTTTGGAAGGAAGGGGAAAGCAGTGGCCACAGGGTTCATTGTAGATATTAGTCATCCCTTGGCATCCCTTCATAAATACACGAATGAGTAGGTGCTGTATTTTACGTGTAATATAGAGTTTGCAGTCGGCACACTTAGGGTCTCTCAGGATCTTACTATTGTAGAGGTACTTCCTATGGGGCTCCCAGGGGGATAGACTTGGAAATGCTTTCCTCATCTCTACCAGCATGTCATCAGCACTAAGCCTGTCACCGACAACACAATTTCAAGAGTAGCCGGGGAATGACAAAAGGCACGTGAATATGTTTATTCTGTGAGCTATAATTGTCTTTGTCATAAAATAGGCACATGTTGATATGTCTTAGTGAGGACGGTGAGGTGGCAATGGAATTGTCTTGTCTTGAGTACTCTTGAGCTAATGCATGTTACCCTGGGGAACTTAAATGCTCTGATGTCTGTTTCATTTATTGTCAGTTGATGTCACACCTTTCCTTTGTACCACTCGCCGATATTTTCCTTATTAATTGAGTCTTATTGTGGTAGTAGACTGCATCCTTGGGTCTCAGCAACAAAATCCAGCCTTAGAACATTGTTCATGGCTGTTGGTAGTGAATAGATACTTGCCATCTCATGATTCTCCTTGCCCACTATGAGTAAATCTGGGTAGAAATTTAGACTTATAAAGGACTTAAAGTTTATTTTGTCCAAATTCCTTAATATTTTATATATTATATTTATATTTTATATTTCTTAATATCTTTGTGACTTTTAAGTCAGCCAACGCTTTCACTGCCCACATAGTACTGTAAATGAGAAGTGTAGGCGGATGAGTCCAGAAGCCCCAATAAATCTATACTTCCACAGAAAGTCTACCAACACTGAGAGCTAACTCTGGGGACAGACTTAGAGATAGCCAAATCTACACTTCCACAGAAAGTCTACCAACACTAGAGCTAACTCTGGGAACAGACTTAGAGACAGCTGGAAAGTTTTCCTACAAGCCATCTTCTCCTTTGGTGTATTAGTTCCACAACTTTATGAAGCCGTGCCACCAGATAGGGAGCAAAAGGCCAAGTACATAAGCCCATAGGGGCTTTTATATTTGAGCCATAACAGTCTGTACCTGATCTCAACATGCCCATGTCTATCTCATAATGTCAAATCCATTCAGTCTTCCAAACTCCCACCAGAATCACCTATTACGTTCTTCTTATGGCTTTCTAAGACTTCTCTGGCTTGCAGCTCCAAGCTCTTCCACATTCCTCCCACAAAACAGTTCAAAAACCCTATGAGATACCCAGTCAGATTCATCACAATGACTCCACTATTGCCAGTGTTCTTTATTTGTTTCTGATCTTTGTGAAAAAAAGTACTTGAGAGAAGCAACCTAAGGGAAGAAGGATTAATTTGGTTCATCGTTTAGGGGATTTTGGTCCATGCTGGATCGGTGCACTCTTCACGGCGTCATATTAAAGCTCCTCACCTTATGGAAAGTTCAGGAAGCATCCATGCTTATGAGCCCATGGGGACATTTCACATTCCAACCCTAATGCTGCAATTTTCTCTGGGAAGTTTTTCTTCACTTTGGGTATTCAGTGAGCCTCTGGGGAATTAGAAATTATGCAGTGTTGTGTGGTCACAAGAGGAACTGAGAAGGAACTGACTGCTGTCCTCGTGTCTTTTCTGTCGCCACTCTCGGGTATTCCCATTTTCAAAGTGAATGGTGAGCAGACAAAGGAAATTAATGATATATTTAGGAACTCTTCAACTGTAGACTGAGAGAGAGCATGTACTACAGGTAAGAGTCTCCTGCTGACTGACTCCAATGTCCATGTTTCCTATTTTGGTGAAGAAGATGATGAACTGCTGAGTACTTAACCACTGGCTTCCTGCAAAACAAAACAAAACAAAAGAACAGCAACAACACCACACACACACACACACACACACACTACTATACTTCTATTGCACTGAGAGAAAACAGCTTCTTACAAAACGATTTTAGCGATTCGTGACAAAGTTCTTGTATGTCACCTACCTATTGTTGGGCTAATGAACAAGTATATATAGTTCCAGCATCAATGTCAGTTGCTACTTTTCTTCACCTTAACAAATAAGATAAAGCAATGGAGATGCATACGGGAACTTTACCCAGATGTCAGTGTCACAAGTAGCTTCTTTGCTGAACTCAGGATGGTTCTGAATTTGAGGCAGGTAGTTGCTTAACTTTGTGTTTGTGCAATGTAACAGCAACAGCTACGCAGGTTTACATTTTCCCCAAATTCCTAACATTTTCTCTATTGCCTCAGTCCAGGCAAGCAAGCAAACAAGAGATGAGGCATTGATTTTTGCACTTTCCCATGTTGGTGGTGTGAACACTCTTATCGTGGTGAATTTCAAACTCCTTGTATCACATCACTGAATGTACAATTGGGAAGAGATTCACAGTGGGGAGCCATTACATAGATATGCAGATGGAGACGCAGCTCATGTGAAGAATTCCAAGAAGACCAATGCTGCAAGATGTAATAAACTAATTAGTGGTGAGCATTTATTACTTTTGTTTTGAAAATGCATTATTCGTTTGGATTTCATATGGTTCAGTAGTTCCGTTTAACAGCTGGGTCTGAGAATCCCTAGACATTTGGCAATTGGTCCATATGAGTCAGTTAGGACAACTGCAGCAGATGGCAACACCAAGCTTCACGTTATTCTTACCAGTAAGCCAGGAGTCTTCTTTCACACCTCTCTTTTTCTGTGAGCCCCACACCCAGACTCTCAGCACACCCTGATTGATGATTTATGTATTGCTTTGCCTTTAACTTTACAGAGGAACCCTAAGAGTTTAGAAGAAACTGCCCATGGATTGTGTATTATTAACGTCTCTCATTTCTGTGACAGACTATCTGATAAAACTCAAGAGAAGATGAAGTTTCTGTGGCTTATGGTTTGAGAAAATATAGTTTGCATTGATGGGGATGGCATGGTGGAGACTCACAATTACAAGTGGCTAAGACTTCTTGTACCCTGGAAACTAGGAAGCAGAGATAAAGTGGGAAACATGGCTCAGCAGCAAACCTCCAGCTATGTGTTTCCAACAGGCAGGCCCTACAACTTAAAGTCCCCACAACCTCCTAAAAGAATGTCACCAGCGGGGGACCAAGTATTTAAACACACCAACCTCTGGGCATTATTGTATTTCCAATACAAACAGTGCAAAACCATGTTAATTTAGTACCAGTGACTGAACTCATACTCTCCTCTGTCTGCATAATCCTAACTGAATAGCTATACTCCTCTCTAATTTTACTTGTGGAATAGATGATATGCTTCTCAGCCATTCTAACGTCTGGTTCCAGCTATTTTTCCTACCTCTTACATCATCAGTTTCCCATCTTCTACTGATTATTCTATCCAACCTTCAAATATGCTGTTATTTCTTGCATCTTCCCTTCACTCTCCTGCTCTCACTTCCTTGTCAGGGTCTGCCCCATTTCTTTCCTCCATTTTCGAGGGAGGTTTTCGAATGGGTTTCTATGCTTCCAATTCTTTTCCTCCAAAGATGTGAATCCACCCATTGCTACATTTTCATCTCCCTGGCAGATAATCTCCTTCAAAATCCTTTTTTTAAAATTGATTTTTATTGAGCTTTACATTTTTCTCTGCTCCCCTCCTTACCTCTTCCCTCCCCTTCCCCTCAAACCTTTTCCAAGGTCCCCATGCTCCCAGTTTACTCAGGAGATCTTGTCTTTTTCTACTTTCCATGTAGATTAGACCTATGTATGTCTCTTTTAGGGTTCTCGTTGTTGTCTAGGTTCTTTGGGATTGTGATTTGTGGGGTGGTTTTATTTGCTTTATGTTTAAAAACCACTTATGAGGGAGTACATGTGATAATTGTCTTTCTGTGTCTGGGTTACCTCACTCAAAATGATGTTTTCTAGCTCCATCCACTTGCCTGCAAAATTCAAGATGTCATTTTTTTTTCTGCTGTGTAGTACTCCATTGTGTAAATGTACCATATTTTCCTTATCCATTCTTCGGTCAAGAGGCATTTAGGTTGTTTCCAGGTTCTGGCTATGACAAGCAATGCTGCTATGAACATCACCCTTCACAATAGCCACAAATAGCTTAAAATATCTCAGAGTAACTCTAACCAAACAAGTAGAAGACTTGTGTGATAAGAACTTTAAATCTTTGAAGAAAGAAATTGAAGAAGACATCAGAAAGTGGAAAGATCTCCCATGCTCTTGGGTAGGCAGAATTAACACAGTAAAAATGGCAATCTTACCCAAAGCAATCTACCTATTCAATGCAATGCCCATCAAAATCCCAGCAAAATTCTTCACAGACCTTGAAAGAACGGTTCTCAACTTCATAAGGAAAAGCAAAAAACCCAGGATAGCCAAAACAATCCTTTACAATAAAGGAACTTCTGGAGGCATCACAATCCCTGACTTCAAACTCTACTCCAGAGCTACAGTACTGAAAACAGCCTGGTATTGGCATTAAAACAGACAGGAGGACCAATGGAACCAAATAGAAGACCCAGATATTAATCCACACACCTTCGAACACCTGATTTTTGACAAAGAAGCAAAAAAAATATCAAATGGAAAATAGAAAGCATATTCAACAAGTGGTGCTGGCATAACTGGATACAGCATGTCGAAGAATGAAAACACACCCATATCTATCACCATGCACAAAACTCAAGTCCAAATGGATCAAAATCCTTTAATATTGGATCCCTAGTACTTCGTATTAGAATGTGTTTCCCCTCTGTCAATTCTAGTTTCTTGATCATTCCATACAGTCTCAGAACACTCAGTGTCATCTATAGTTCAATAACATTGTATCACCAAAACAGACCTCCACTGTGATGGTCTAGATGAAGCTCTGTTCCACAGATGTCTGGTACCTCAAACTAGTGTAAAAATCAGGTTTGGATATTCTTCATGACCTATTTCTTCGTCTGCTAGTTGGCCTCGCATCAGACAAGCACAGCAAATAGTGTGTTAACGCAGTATCAGTGATGAGGTTCATTCCCTCCTCTGTCTACGTAATCCTAGCCAAGCAGTTATACTCCTCTCAAATATCATTTTTTTCATTTATGGAACAGATTATATTCTTTCCCCGCTATCCCAAGGTTCGGTTGCAGCAATTCTTCCTCCTTTTAGTCTCCCATCAGCTTCATTCTCTGACACCCTGCATGGTTCTTCTGTTTCACTTAATCAACTCTTCTACCTGAAGCATATATTTACAGTATTGACCACTCTCTGTACCTCCTCTGGTGTCAACTGGTCTATTATGTCTTTCCCCCTGATTGAACCCAGTTCCTTGCGCTTGCTCAGCATGAGCCCTGCTCTGAACTCTACCCGGTATTATCACCTTGATCTCTCATTTCTCACCTGGATTATTCTGCAAAGTTTCAATAGCTCAATCCTTCCCCCTCCTCTTCATTGATTTTCTACATAGCAGTGATTATTTTAAGCTTACTAGAATGTAGCTTGTCACTCAGATCTCTACAGTAACTCCCCATTTCACTCAGGCGATGTCAAAGACTTCAGTGACTAGAAAGCTGTAGAGTAACTGATCTGTTTCCCATGGCTCTTCATCTCACACTTTCCCACTTCGCTGCTCTTGAACTGGGCTGGGCATTCGTCAGTCACGGCATTTTTTGCTAGCTCCTCTCAAGAAGCTTCACTTCCCAGTGATTCTCTTCATTAATTTTTGGTCTTCTTTAAGTTTGTTTAACTTCTTCTCACTGAGTTCTTTTAAACCATTGATAACAGTTATGTGCTTTATATTTTACAAAGCTAAAATAATTTTTTGAATGATTTTCTGAGTGTTTTCCACATGAAGAAATGATAATGTTTGGAGAAATGGATGCATTCAGCTCGATTTAAACATTACACAATATTTCATTTTTATTATTTTCAATTATGTGTACATAAGTGTTTCTGTGTGTGGGAATGCCCATGTGAATATGGGAGCCTGTGAAAGTCAGAGTTGTCAAGTCCTTTGGACCTGGAGTTACAGGCAGTAGAGAGCTGCTTGACATGAGTGCTGGGAACCAGGTGTCAGTCCTAAGCAGAGGCATCCTCTTATTGCTGAGCCATCTCTCCAGTCCTGACGAATGCAACTTAAAACTTGATCTAATGAAAACACCCATTTTCTCTAAGGAAAGCAAATAAGCCATTGTCTCCCAGTCTCAAATGTGGGAGATACACTGAAAGGAAAATTGGCAAATCTGAGGCCAGAAGAATAAAGTAGATGAAATGGTCTTAATAACAAAACAAAGGCAAAAAGTACAGGAACCACGACCAAAAATACAACAGGTTTGCTTCACACATTTCTGTTTTATAACAAGCAAATTATAGAGCAGCAGTGGGAAAATAAAAGATACATGAGAGACAAACAAAAGATTAAAATTTCCCTGATCTGACAAAAGATTGACTACAGATTCTGCAAGGAGCTCAAAAAAGTAAATACGAGACTGTTACTCCGAGCCCTGAGAATAGGCCTGAACTCAGCAGGTATCATATTACTGTTTAATAGGAATAATGTGTTCTGGTATTATATGCTACAGTGGGGTGAATACTATTGGCAGTAATGCATTGAATATCTGAAAATAGAAGAGAGGAATTTAATGCATTCATCTTAAGGAAATAATAAAATCCTAAGGTAATAGATATGATAATTATCTCAACTTGATCATTACCCAAGGTATACATGAATTTATTTACATATTATATTGAACCTCATAAATATCAACAGGTGCTAGTGTCAATCAGAATTCTTTTAAAAAAAATATTTTTCAGTCATTCAGGAAGAAAGAACAAGCTAGTTCTTTCTTATTTTATTTTTTTTAAAAAGAAAACAAACTATCTTATTTTCATTTTACATATCAACCCCAGTTCCCACTCCCTCCCTTCCTAGCAGGCCCTCTACCCCACCCCCCATCCACTCCTCAGAGAGGGTAAGGCACATTGCTTTGAGGCAGGTCCAAGGCCCTCCCTAGTATATCTAGGCTGAGCAAGGCATCCATCCAGAGAGAATGGGTTCTGAAAAGCCAGCACAAGCAGTAGGGAAAATCCTAGTCTCACTGCTGGTGACCCCATTTAAGGTAGTCACCAATCTGACTACAGGGCAAGACTAGTTCAGGCACCCTCTCCACTATTGCTTAGGGTCTTAGCTGGGGTCATCCTTGTGGAATCCTGGGAATTTCTCTAGTCCCAGGTTTTTTGCCAGCCCCATAATGGCTCCCTCAACCAGAATATCTCTTTCCTTTGCTCTCCATCTCTGTCCTTCCTCCATCTTGACTATCTCATTCCCTCAAGTTCTCCCCCCTCCTCTTCTCCTTTCCTTTTTAACTTCCATCCTCCCTTCTTCCCCTACCCTCATGCTCCCAATTTTGTCAGGAGATCTTTTTATTTCCCCTTCCCAGGGGGATCTATATATGTTTTTCTTAGGGTTCACCTTGATACTTAGTTTCTCTAGGGTTGTGGACTATAGGCTAGCTATCCTTTGCTTTAGAGCTACTAGATGCTAGCTGAACAAAAAAGCAATGGATAACAAGCTGGTTCTAAAATAAGAAAGAAAGAGAAATACTACCGTTGTGCCTACACATACCACTGTCCTCCATGCTATTACAGTATAGAGTCCTAGGTTAACAGTTTGCTCTTTGTGAAAGACTTTACATCAGCCAAGTAGATGCTAAAACCATGAGACTGATGAGGGAGAGACGCTGATACTCAAGGATGGGCATTCACTAAAAACATCAAAGAAATCTGCCTTGATATGTTGGGGTAGGGGTTAAGAAGTGTGTTCTCTACTTCTCCTATTAGAAAAGGACTAGAGTAGTGGTCCATAACCTGTGGGTCATGACCCCTTTGGAGGTCACATATCAGATATCCTGTGTATCAGATATTTGCATTATCATTTGTAACAGTAGCAAAATTACAGCTATGAAGTAGTAACCAAGTAATTTTATGGTTGGGGTCCCTACATGAGGACAGTAGCAAAGGGTCACAGCAGTAGGAAGACTGAGAACCACTGGACTAGAGGAGGAAAACTACCAAATGACAATAAAGCAAAAAAAAAGCAATTTTAATGTAGAGAATGAAGAGGCGAGTGGTGCCCAATGAGACCAACAACATCTGTAGTTAAATTAATATGGTATGATACCAAGAAAAAAAAGACCACAGAAGTATAAAACAAAAATTAATGAAGAATTATGTTGCAGTGGAACCAGTAGTTGCCTGGAGTTCTAACATTAAATTATCAGAGAAAAGTTTAGAAATTTTCTATAGAGTAGATTGTCTTGATTGTCAGTTTGACTTCATTTAGAATCACTATGGAGACACAGCTCTGGGAATGTCATCAAGGGAATTTCTGGAGAAGTTTAACTGAGGTGGAAAGGCCCACCCTTAGTGAAAAAGGATTTGTTTTAGCTCGTGGTCATATTGTCCATTGTGGTAGGGAAGCATGTTGGCAGCGGGCCACACTGCATCAAGTAAGGCAATACAAAGGTACTATGGATGGTGTGATCCCATGGGTGGGGTTCCAGACTGAAGAAAAAAGAAGCAAATCAGCTGGGCACAAGTTGCATTTGTCTTTGTACTGCCTGACTTGATGAGGCCAGCTGCCAAATGCTTCCCTACCACAATGGACGATATGGCCACAAGCTAAAACATCCTTTTTCATTAAGTTGACTTTGCAGGCATCTTGCCATTGAAAAGGAAAAAAAAATCACCAATGCGATGAGAATTAATTAAAATAAATCTAAATACTTCGTCTGGTTGGAAAAGACAGAACCCAAAAGAAGGACCTAATCTAATTGTCTTTAGGTGGGAAGCAATTGGAATAAATAGCATCCCAATGGAAATGATGACATACTTCAGGAAAGAAAGTTGCCATGGTAGAAATAAGAGTAGAGTCAGAAAAATGTCCAAATAAGAAGAAAGAGAATAGGTAGGAATGGAAAGATGGCTTAGCAGTTAAGGGCATTGACTGCTCTTCCAGAGACCCAGGCTCAATTCCCAGCACCCACCTGGCAGCTCACAACTGTCTGTAAATTCAGTTCCAGGGGATCTGACATCCTCACACCAATACATATAAAAAATAATAAAAAAGAGAGAATATATAAACACTAACCTCACTAAATGTAACCCAAAGCGCAGAATGGAATATAGACAACAATAAAGCTATAACATAAATATATAATGCTATGAAAAAACTTATTAAACAATGTATAAAATGGCTGAATTCTTTATTTAAATGCTGAAAATATTTGTATAAGGTAAAAAGTCAGTTTAAATATGCTTTTATATACATAAATATTCCAGAACCACTTAAAAATAAGGTTAAAAAAGTCAATATATACAAGTTGTATAAAGAGAAACACATGCAGAAAGCAGTAGTGGCAGTATTAATATTATACCATAATTAATGGAACTGAAAGTAAAAACACTAAACAAAATAAACACATTAACAGAATAAATAGGAATATTATGCAATTATGAAGCAAAATTTATGAGCAAATTATAAACCTGTGTGCACTGAATATCAGAGTATTTAAATAAATTCAATGAAGCTGTTAGAAATACTAACAAACATGCAATCATAATGGTGAGTTTCTGTATGCATCACCCAAATGGGCTGAATTTAGAAGCCTCAGAGTAAGCAAGAATAAATAAAATTGGTAGAATGCAGCTTGCAAGTCTGATTTTATCTTTTCTCTCATTTCTTTGTTTAGTCATCTTAGTACAACATAGCAAAATATTGGAGATTGAGAGGGATATACATCAGAAGTAGATATTTTTCTTTGTTCTGGAGATAGAGCCAAAGTCAAGGCTTTAGGAGGTTTGACTTCTCTAGGCACTGTTCCCTCTGCCCTAATTGCTTCCTTAAAGTTGTTATTTTCAAATATAGTCACATCTGGGGCTAGGGTTTTTAAGTTAAGAGTTTTAGGGGAACAACACTCAGGTTGTGATATTTACTCTTAAACAGAGTACATGATCACATACTGTCTGCTGCTCTAGTTGGTGGTGAACCTGCAGGAGCAAGGCCTAGAATGAGGAGCACTAAAGTCTCATGCAACAGTCAGCTTTATTCAGAGCATCAGACAATTTATACTCTGAAGGTTTCGAAGAGTCCCATGAGTAAGGACAAGGACAAGGCACACATGACAGAAACATGTTTTGCCATAGAGGCATACAAATAACAACAGCTGAAGGAGACACACTTCTATCTGACACACCTGGGAAGAGCATGAAAACACATTCCAAGAACAATTCTGTGCTTTTGGAGAAACTGTGGCCACAAGACTCTAGTTTTCTTGGAGTTTCCTCAGAAATCCCCTCATAGGAACAACTCCATTCTTGGACTGTGTTCCAAGAATGTTCCGACAACATATCATTCTGAAAACCCTAGTGCCCTTAAGAATTATCCTAAATTTATTCCGTGGCTTACATATGCCACAATAAATGTCAGATAGCAGTATATCTGTCTATGACACGGATTGCTGAATATTCCAAACTTGTTTCTTTTTAGAAGAAAGACAAAAGACTCCTTTCAAATATTACTTTTCATTCATGATGTACCTAGTCACTGAAGAGTTCTGATGGATGCACACCAAAGCTCATGCTGTATTCAGGCCTGCTAATATTGCACCCATTTTACATTCAGTGGATCAAGGAATCATTTTAACTTCCACCGCTTATTAAGATACATCTATTTTATATGGTTAAGGCTGTCATAATTATTCTTCTGATGGATATGAGTAATATCCATTGAAAATATGGAAAGCATTCACATTCTAGAGGCCATGGAAACCACTTGTGAGTCATGGGAAGAGATCAGAATGTCAACAGGAATAGGAGGTTGGAAGAAGCCGACCTCAACACTTATGGAGGTATTTGAGGAGTTTAAGACTCTGGTTGAGGAAATTACTGCAGATGTGGTAGAAGTGGAAACAGAGCCTGAAGGTGGGAACAGGATGTGTTATAATTTCTTGATAGAGTTGGGTTAGATGAATAATTGAGTCTTTCAGATAAGCAAATAAAGTTGTGTTCTGAGGTGGTCACACATTGTTGAAATGATGACAGCGGATTTCGAATGTTATATAAACTCACTCGCTAAATCAGAAACGGGGTTGGAGATGTTTAACACACAATCACGAAAGAAGTTCTACTGTGGATAAATGGTACCAAACACCATCACATACTATGAGCAAATCTTTCATGAAAGGAAGAGTCAACTGATGTGGGAAACTCTACTGATGTCTTGTTTTAAGAAGTTGGCTCAGCTAATCCGCTCTTCAGCAACCACCACTCTGGTCTGCCAGGAGTCACCAACATCAAGTCAAGACCCTTCGCCAGCATGGCAGGCAGCTCTTGCTGAAGGCCAGGATGAGCTTAGGAACACCGTTCTGAAGGCAGCATGTGCATTTGAGACACGACAACACTTCTCAGTTAACAGAATACTATATAGAGTAAGCATAACTTTCATATATATTCAGGAACCAAAAAAAAATCCTTGTGACTTGTTTTCTTCTGATATTCAATTTATTGAAGCATTTGCTTTATTCATACCTTTGAGGTATATTGGTGTGTAAAACTGTCCTAAGGTTTTTTTTCTTAATAAATCTCAACAATAAGGTTTAGATTTTATGCCACAAACAATGTTAGACAGGTTGGAGGTGGGATGGGTGGGACAGTAGTCTGATTGAGGTTTTCCTAGGCTTGCCTGTACTTTTCAATCAAATGGATACAATTAAAATGAAGTTTGGGCCTATAAAAGAATAATCTCAGGGATTTAGCAGAGTCTCTGACACAGGATGGCTTATGTGTAGTATATTTATGTAAATTAACTAATAAATAGCAATAGTTGTCACAGATAGTATTTTTTCATACTTTTAGGATAGGTCAGTGAAGAGGTGATTTCGTAGTTTGTAGGTACAAGCTATGGATCCTAGACCAATAACTGTTATAACCAGCAAATGTTAATATAATTAATTATGTATTAATTAAGAAAAGATTTGGGGGAGGTGCATATCTAATAATCTACCAATTTGTCCTTCACTGTGCAAACAAATGAATATCTGATTTGCAGAATGCATTTACTTTCTGGCTGTATCTGCGAAAGTTTCATTTCTCAATGCATTTAATGATGTTTGTATATTTAAGCTAATTTTCTTTGAGACATATTTAAGAGAAATTTTGATAAATAAAGAAAGAAACTCTTAACCTATCTGCAGCTCAACATGATAATGAAAATGTTTGGGTGTGGAGACTGTAGATTGTTGGGAATGTTGGCTAACCTGGGGTCTGGTGGGCAGTTTCACAGAGAGACATGACCATTGTTTTGTCGTGGAGGAACCCCTAAAAGTCCTTCAGCAGGTGACCATGTGAGCTATCGAGTAGAACCGCCATGCCCTTGCAGAAGCAGCCTGGATTGAATAACACGTACCCTGATGCATCAGTTACTTTTTTCATTGGGTGGCAAACACTTGACAGCAGCAACTTAATGAAGGAAGAGTCTATTTTGAGTCATGGTTTGAGGGGGCAGTTTACAGTATGGGAAGGCATGGCAATGGGAGCATGATGTGGCTGGTCACATTGCATCTCCAATGAGAAAGTGAGTGCTGCCTTCACCAGCTGCTTTCTTCTTTTTATATCCACTCTGGGACCACAGCCCATGTGGTGGTGCTGTGATACTTAGTGGGTTTTCCCTCTTCGGCGAAACCTCTCTGGAAATGTCCTCACAGATGTGCCTAGAGGAATGTCTTCTATGTGACGTCCATGACAGTCAGGTTGACGTTAAAGATTAACTATCACACCACATGAAGACATTCCTCTGTGGAGAAGTGGGAAGGGAACGGATACAGAAGCATACACTCAGAGTCAGTTCTTACTGCATCCCAGATCAAAGAATTAGGTGTTCATGGTTTTTTTTTTACTTTGTTTTTTGTTTTAATTTATTTTATTTTATTTTTCCAAGACAGGGTTTCTCTGTAGCTTTGGAGCCTGTCCTGGAATTAGCTCTCGTAGACCAGGTTGGCCTCGAATTTACAGAGATCTGCCTGCCTCTGCCTCCCGAGCGCTGGGATTAAAGGTGTGCGCCACCACTGTTCAGCTTGAATTAGGTGTTCTTAAAGAAGGTTAACCTTGAGTGGGGTGGTGGTGGCACGTGCTTTCAATCCCAGCACTCAGGAGGCAGAGGCAGGTGGATCTCTGTGAGTCCAAGGCCAGTCTGGTTTATAAGAGCTAGTTCCAGGACAGCTAGGCTGTTATACAGAGAAATCCTGTCTCAAAAAACCAAAAGAAGGTTAACCTTAAAAACACATCATTTAGTCAAAAATAACCAAAAGGGAATATTGACTGTTCACAAGAAAAAAAAATATGTCCTAAGAAGGAGAAACACATTAGTCATTCGTGTTGTGAGTGGTCATGGGAACGGAAAGGTAGACATCAAGCATGTTCTAATGCTTGGCTGAAGCGTGAGAAAGGAATGTGAGTGGGTTAGACAGTGGAATAGGCAAGGCTGTGCTTTGCACAGCCCAGAGCTAATAATGGGCTCTCAACCTAATGTTGTGATGAAGAGAGCCTTCTGGACCCGATGTCCAAACATAAATCTGTGCACTGTAATTATAGATGATCCAAGCATAAAGAATGCGTCTTTAAAAACATTTCTTTTACAAGCCAGAATTAAAACATTCTGTATAGCTACCTCAGGTATGAGAAGCTGGATATAAATCAGATATTAATGAATCTGCCAAAATAAGATGTTTCTGTTTTCAGACTATAATTGAGAACTTATAAAACTATGAGGACCAAAGGAACCAAAATGGCCCCTAGATAGAAAGCATCCCATCCCACCTTTTTATTTGCATTCCTGGCTAGCCACTGAGCGGCAGGAGTTTCCCACCCTCGCTGTAATTATCAGCACTGCTTCTCGGTCTTAGTACTCTGGCATTTCACACATAAGCTCTCGGAAGAAAATAGATCTTTCCAGTTTGAATCTCTCCTCCGGAGTTTTGAGGCACATGGAAGATTTCACAGTGAGGAGCTGTGTGTATGTTCCCTGTGGCCTTTGGGATCTGCCAGTAGGCGTTGACTGACAATTCTCTAAAGATCTTGTGACAACATGGGTTGGGTAATTCCCACTCATGAAGATCGAGAGAAGCTTGACGTGTGTCAGCGCCCACCCTTTATGCTTGTGTGTTTTCTCTGGTTCTGAGTGTGGATTTCTTGGAGATGAGCTTGGTTCTCATACAGAGAGCATATGCTGTAGTAATTGGGCTGCAAAAGAAGGTTTGAGCTGTCTCTGAAGGCTTTCGCGGACTTTCAAGAAGTCAGTTCTCTTGCAACTATTTTCACCTAATTATCGAGTATCCTTGTAGAAGACTATAGTCCCATTGTCCTGCAGTGAGTCCCAACGATGATAATCCTATCTACCATCAGGCTCGGTTTAAGCATTGGCAGCCTCACCTCATCCGACTTCTTGACTGCTCTCTGAGACAGATGCCCTGAGGTCTAAGGCAAAGTGACATCTCTCATCTCTCTTAAGGACACTCAGCTAGAGCCTGGCGGGTTGGGACTTGGGCAAGTTTGTTAGCAGAAGCTACACACTGAGCTACAGGAGCCATCATCTTTTTAAAGTCACCTGTCATGACAGGGTGCCGCTAATCTGATGCATAGAAGGCTCAAGACAAGAGGGAAGCAGCATGCATTTGGAATCATACTGGTGGAGGATTGCATTAAGAGTCTATGTGCGGCATTCTGGGTAAAGTGATCCATCTCTTGAGTGGTTTAAGGGTAGGCGTTTGAAATAACTGACAGTTTTGCCTCTTCACTGATATTAAACCTCAGTAACAATAAAAATAATAAATAATTTTTAGATGACAAAATGATCACTGATATACTTAATTCAATGATTTGGGCTTCTTGCAAGTTAAAAAACACAATGTAATATAGTATATAATATTATAATCACTTCATAGACTGTCTGATGAATGGAGCTCAGCAAAAATAAAAACAACAGTGGCAGCATTAATACTTGGCCAGTTAATTTTCACAGGTAAAAATGCTGCACAGAATTATTTTATAATTATTGTTAAGAGCAATAACTACTAACCCTTAAGCACTACTTTCATAGACTGTGATATTGCATTAAAAAATTTAAGCAGAAGTTTGGAATGACAAAATTTGTTAATATTAGTATTAAAAATTCTTGTTTTTAAGAAAGTAAATGAGAATAGGTTTATACATAGAATACTTTGTATATATAGAAGGAACATGTAATTTTATTGCTGACTTCTTCGAGTAAGGAAAACAATCTTTTGTGTACGCACACGTGTGTATTCATTCATTCATTCATTCATTCACTCATTCATTCATGTGGATGCATGTGACAGTGTGAGTGTGGATTCAGAGGACGACCTTGAGTGTCATTCCAAGCCTTTCATTTTTGTTTAGAGAGGGTCTCCTTGTTTGCTGCTTATACAAGGCTAATCTGCTCAAAAACTTCTGGGGATGTTTCTGTCTCGGCCTGCCATTTCACTGTAGGTATACTGAGATTCCAGATGTGTGCTGCCATGTATAAGGATTTAGCAATGGAACCAAAGTTCGGGTTTAGCGGCAGAGTGCCTTGGCCGGTCTGGGTCAAGGTAGGCTGCATAGATCACACCATACAACAGATCTCATGTAAGAGGTTCCCTGGAGGCGGGGAAAGTGAAAGACCATCTTAGAGTGGGGGGG
>PVIU01002576.1:0-68953 GCA_004026605.1 Ondatra zibethicus | reverse complement strand
GTTTAAAGGTCCTTACACTTGCTCTGTTAATATTTTTCGGACTGGAAGCCCCTTAGGAAAGTGATCTTTTTCTAGATCAATGGCCCTTAACCTTCCTAACGCTGCAGCCCTTTAATACAGTTTCTCATGTGTGGTGACCCCCCCAACCATAAAATGATTTTATTGCTACTTCATAACTGCAATTTTGCTACTGTTATGAATTGTAATGTAAATATCTGATGTTCAGGATATCTGATATGGACCCCTGTGAAAGGGTCGTTAGACCCCCACAGAGGGGTTGCAATCTACAAGTTGAGAACCACTGTTCTAGAGGTTTTCCTGGATAATAAAACAGATACTAGTATAGTACATTTGGGAGTTTAATTAAATATGAACAGTTACATGATAAATAATACTCACTGAGCACCGACTATGTGGCAGGCAGTGTCCGTGGTGATTTATATTGTGTTATCTCACGGAATTATTCTAAGACTCTTACAGGGTATTAAGTATCATGACACTCATTTTATGAAGGGGGAGACGGAGGTATAGAGAGTAAACCTGCAGCCAGGTGTGAGATTACACAGACGGTGAGCTGCTGAGCCAGGGTTTGACCTAACATATCTTCAGCTCCTACCTGTTTGCTCTCGGGTCTTTTCGGGGATTCATCTCAATGGAATCTAATTATAGGAGAGAATTCTTAAGGATGAGCATTGGCCAGCAACAACCCGCCCCCACACTCTGATTCTAATCCCCTAAATTAAGTAGGGATGTATTTTTGTTGCGAGAAATAAGCACTTGATTGGGTATATATCATATGACAACTGCTTGTGAAAGTCTGCCTGCTTAGTGCTGAGTGATATATTTGCATATGTACAGATTTAAAAAAGTATAGGGTGAAAAACATAGTGGGAATTTATACTAAAGAGATGAATTGAACTGTGAGCACAGCTGAATATATTTTTCTAGGACACTGAAAATTTTGAGGTGGTGGAATACATATTTTATTATTCTTTTACACTTTTCTGGTATTTAAATACAAGATTCTGAAATGAAGTCTACATCTCAATAAATGTTATCTTATTTCTCTTTTCTCTAGTTCTCTCTAATTTTTGATTACTTTTATTGTGAGTACAGTGAGAGAAATTTTGATATTTATTGCAAATGTTTTTAATTAGAATTTACATATTTTATTTAACAAATGTTTTTCTTTCGAAGTAGATGAGGTCCTATTTTTGTCTTTCTCTATGAATTCCTATATTTGAATTTTAATATTTTTTAGTGCACATGTGTGAATGAACGTGTGTATATGTGTTTGTGTGCGTGAGTGTGTTTGTTTGTGTGTAAGCGTGGGCACTGTGTACCATGGTAAGCATGTGTAGGTCAGAGGACAACTTGCAGGACCCATCCTCTACTTCCACCATATAGGCTATGGGCTTAGAAAGCAGATCTTGGTTTTTTCCCACGAGTACTATCACTGTGGAGCTCATCAGCCTGATGGAGAAGAAATGAGTGGAGTTATAAATGTCACAAATCCACCTTAAAGTGTCCTGCTTATGTGCTAGGGGCTAAACAAATCTTAGTCATCATGGTTCTCAAAGCAAAATAACAAAGACACAAAAGAAAATCCCGGTGTTTATCTAGTGTGTACCTCTTTGTGGGTGTCCTTGAGGGAGATTATATGAGAGATTTTTAATGTATGTTTCACTTGGATTGTCATCTACACAATGAGATAAGCATTCTGGGTGAATGTCATTTCACTTTGATGTTTATTCTTTTTGCATACAGTATATGTATATGACACATTGTAAATAGAGAGTTTTCTGCAGTCATTCATATACTGCAGAATGACAGACAAATGTTTGTAACGTAGAATGCTTCAATATGGGTCTTCAAACCTTGAAAGATTCTATGCTATAGGAATTAATGAGTTGGTTACATATAACTCGCAAATATATTATGAGTTGGTCTGAATATAGTGTGTGGACCTCTCCTTTGTTCACACTACTGTGCTACAGTTCATTAGAAATTCAGTATTGCTGTGAAACACAAGCATACCCACGACTTTTCTTTTCCTGGGCAACTGGACCTAACATGCATCATTGTTAAATCTGTGTGACTCAGTTCCAACATGACATTATTGGTCGTTTGAAATGCATGTGTTTTCACATTGTATCTGAGCAGAAGGCACATAATCACTCTCCATTTTATTTACATTTAATCTTCAAATGTACATATTACATTGGAATAAATTTAAGGCCATGTTATGAGGCTGTGAGATTTCTCTTCAAAACGCATAGGATTTATTGAAACATTCACAAACAATATATCAATTAAAATATCTCATTACTCAGACAATCAATACACATTTGTAATAGACATACATGGTTGTTTATTTGTACAGGTCCTGAAATTCAGGTATAAATATTCCATAACAGTATCCCTACCAGGAATACTGTTTGCCATATGTATATTTAATATTTCTAGAAAACATCTGTAGTATGGATTCATGCTTCATGAGTGCTTGCATGCAAGTGAAATGTTAAGAAACTGAGTAGTAAAAACTCAAAAGCAATCATAGTATAAAATTAATAAGAATATGTATTTCAGTCTCCATAGCCATTTTTTCACTTACATTTTATTTTATCCAATGAGAGTTACTTCATCTGGTATTTCCTATTTTGGAGTTACTCTCATCTGGAGAGAGAGAGAGAGAGAGAGAGAGAGAGAGAGAGACTCATTGAATTTCTCTCTAGTCACAGGGTGATTTTTCTTTTCATTTTAAATCCAGGCTACCTTTGACTCTCCTGTACAAAGACATGAGATGAATGATGGATATGGGGACCCAGTGGTGATTATAGATAATTCTTTGCTTAATCTGCTCTGTGACATCAAACTACCCCGCAGTTCCCAGCATTGTCTCCTTTCCTAGAGGTATATATCTAATCTGGGGATAAAAATTGAGAAATAAATGAAGCAAAAATAAAGCATTGTTCAAAGTCGCCTTTTTACTGCCTTGGAGTTTGGGAAGGACTGCTCTCTACATTGGCATTTGAGAGAAGAAATTTGGCTATTATACTTTTTCGTGTTATTTTTATTAAGCGAATGAAAAAGGATGGTAGCCATTCAGCCACTAGGGCATCAGAACAGCAAATTGAGGGGCCCCCAAAGACCTTGATACCCATTTTTGAAGTTCAATTCCAATCCCTGAGATTAGAGAAGCCCTTCCAAAATGAGGGTCACAAATGCACTTGTGACTTAGACGATTTGTCTGGATGCTGTCAGGGAAACAATTGGCGATTATTGAACAGAACTGCTGATTTTCTCTCTGAACCACTTTTCCCTTTTGTTTTGGTCATTGCTAAATGTTAAAGTCTGTCAGCAAGTAAAAAAAAAATTCTAGTTATGTGGAAGAGAGGAGAACATGGAGATAAAATGGGAACAAAGCAATAGGGAGACAGATTTTGACTTTGAGATGACATTGGTTTTTGTCTTAAGTAATTTAGTTGATGTGAAAATATATTAGTGAATTACATATAATGTGTAATACATAATAGGCATTATTAATTAATGTTGGGGCATGTATCAGGTAAGATAAAACTCTGTACTATGAAGGAGCTCTTTCATTGGGGGAGGCAGTTGACAATTTTCATAGGAATTTCTTTTCCTCACTGGCTCCAGCACCTTCTTCATGCTACCTTTATCTCTACTTATGGATCATTGGTTGGGAGCAAGCACAGAACCCAGAAGCAACCAATCCATTGATGGAACATCAGTGCTAGATATACAGTGAGTGATCTTGAATGGTCGAGCCTTTTCTATCAGAATCTCTGCAACCCTCAGGAACACTTCACTTTCTTCCAATGGTCCTGTTTCCAGCTCCTCTCATCTCCCTCTACTGCCTTCCTGTCCTTACCAACACATTGCCATGATTTTCTGCTTGATTTCTTCGTAAGTTACATGCTGGCTGTGAAGTCCCTTCTTCTGTTAGACGTGAAGAGTATAGCCTCAGAACGTCACCAGATCACACCCTCTCCAGCTTAAACAGCTTTAGGGGCTTCCCATATGGTGTAGGAGGGTCTTCCATATTTGTGTGTTGCTTTCATTGGTTGAATAAAGAGACTGCCTTGGCCTTTTGATAGGGCAGCCCTTAGGTGGGTGGAGTAGACAGAACAGAATTCTGGGATAGAGAAAGCAGAGTCAGGAAGAGCCACCTGCCATGAAACTGCCAGGTCAGACACGCTGAATCTTTCCTGGTAAGCCATGACTCGTGGTGATACACAGATTATTAGAAATGGGTTAAACGAATATGTGAGAGTTAGCCAATCAGAGGCTAGAGCTAATGGGCCAGGCAGTATTTCAATGAATACAGTTTCTGTGTAATTATTTTGGGCATGAGCTAACCGGGCGCCGGGAACGCAGCCCTCTCCTTCTTACTACATCTATACACTTGGTGTGCTCTGAACTCCACCTCATGGCCTTTAATTAACACCCCTAGCTCTTGCTTTGTGCTCATTTGCTTCCCTCATTTGCTTCTCCTTCCCCAACCACTCTGGCATAGCTCCATCCTTCCAGTAGCCAGGCAATTCCACCACACGGCATCTTCACAAGGTGCTCTAATGAGTTCCTCGCAGGACTTTAAGTCTCAGGTTAAATGCTCTCTCCTTACTCATGCGTTCTTGTAGTAACCTTGCCGGGTAAGATCGTTCTGTTACAGAGCACGTGAGAGTCTTCCTTGTGCTTCTTGTCATTTCAGACATCTATTTAAAGTGCAATAAGGATAAGTACGAAATGAATTTTCATTGCTGCCCATCATTGGTGAGTTAGTAGATAGTGTATATTTTCAATGGAGAGTGGCTGCTAGGTGGCCCTGAGGAAGTCTGGCAGTGTCATGGAGAGGCTCACCTGGTAGGTTCCAGAGTGCATGCTCTAGTTCTGCCTCTTGGTAGAAGTGTTACCTTTGGCAAATTACTTAACAACCTCTGCAAACTGTTTTCCATTATGTAGCATGGAGGTAGTAGTATTATTTTACAAGGTTGTTGTAAGGATTATGAGCATGTGCTCCAGGTAATTAGCATGAATAATAATGAATAACATTTACCAATACTTTTCTGAGCCAGGCCCTAGGCTGAGAGTTTATGGTACCATCTCATAGATCTTTTTATAAGTCACGCTATTATTCTTATTTTGCATTTAAAAAGAGTTTAAGGTTCAAGTTTAAGGTCAAAGTTATTTAATTACTAAGTGGCAGAATCAGGATAAACTCATGAATTAAATTACAGAGCCAAATTTTGTAGCTATTAAGCTACTGTAGCTTCTATGTGATACAAGGAAAAATACACCCACGTGGAAACAAGGAGTTATCTTTGCTGAGTAAATTGACAACGGTACTCACAGAGCAAAGAATTTAAAAGCCTGTAGTAGGAAGCCACATTGAAGACTCAAAAATGACTGCCAGGAAAGGAAATTTTGGGAGGAAATGTGCCTTTGTAGTTTTGGTAATCTATTAATTACTTTTCTCATTGTTGTAAACCAAATATCCAACAGTAAGAAATGTAAGAGAAGGACTTATTCTGGATTCTGGTTTCGGGGATACAGTCCATGATGGTGGGGATACAGTTCATGAGATGGGGATACATACAGTTCATCATGGTGGGAGCACAGTTTGTCATGGTGAGGATACAGTCCATCACGGTGGGGATACAGTCCATCATGGTGAGGATACAGTCCATCATGGTGGGGATACAGTCCATCATGGTGGGGATACAGTCCATCATGGTGGGGATACAGTCTATCATGGTGAGGATACAGTCTATCATTGCTTGGAAGATATGAAGATAGAAATGCACACAGTCAGAAAGAAGAGAGAGATGAATAATGACATTCTGTTGGATATCTCCTTTTTCTACTTTATCACTTCAGCATCCTGCCTATAGGATAGTGCTGCCCACCTTCAAGTGGTTCTTCTTATCTCAGTTAACCTCACTGGCAATTTCCTCACAGACATGCACAGATGCATGTCTTCTAGGCAATTCTAGATCCAGTCAAATTGACAAGGAAGATGAACTATCTTTAGTTCACCCCTTGTCCCCTTGTTGACCTGATAGACAAATACATAGTTAAAATCATAAAAAGTAGGTTTTTGTTTCCAAGGATAGTTCTGGTGTCCTGTTGAAGTTAATATCCTTTTCTGTATCAAAACTGACTCTACTGATCCTTGTTTTGATGACCTAAACTCTCTCCTTTCCTTATTTCTCTGACTTATGGTTAATTGCTTTTCCCTGATGTACACAATAATTTACTATAAGGCCACCATAGGTGCTGTATTTGCTGGGAATATCCACGAGTGTTTAACTACTGCTGGTCCCTTACTAATAGATCCTTATTTGTTTTTATCCAAGTTTTGTGGCTGTAATAGCTTAGGTAATTTTATTTGAATTTTCTTTTTTTAATATTTATTTATTTATTATGCATACAATATTCTGTCTGTGTGTATGCCCGCAGGCCAGAAGAGGGCGCCAGACCTCATTACAGATGGTTGTGAACCACCATGTGGTTTCCGGGAATTGAACTCAGGACCTTTGGAAAAGCACGCAATGCTCTTAACCATTGAGCTATCTCTCCAGCCCAATTTTATTTGAATTTTCTAGATTTGTATAAGCAACAAAAATTTAGGTCTGCCATTCTGGAATGGACTTGAAATTTAGAATTCTGGAATCTTTCAACCCCCAACAGAGTTAGTTTAATGACAGCTTCCTGACAGTATTACCTTTTCCTGTGGTTATGGTCAATATTTTTATAGTCTCATTTTCACAGATGGGCCAGATCACAGACACTGTTAGACTTATTCCATGTTTTTAATGCAGTTTCCTTTATCTAAGGCCAATGACTACACATTTTCTTCATGACCTGATATTAGCCCAGTCCTGACCTTCTATACCCCTTACCTGGTGCTAAATTCTATGGAACTAGGCTTCATTTTCTGCTAAGATATGGGTTTTACCATTGCATTTTATTCCCACGATCTGGTTCTTACTCTTCTTTCCCTGAGGTATGCGTCTGTATTTCTGTGCTGGTTTTATTTTACTCAGAATTTTAATGTATTTAATTGTGGAAAGAGAGCTCACTTGTAACATATATATTAAAATTGTAATATATGTGAATATGGAAATGAATTGATATCCAGATATGCAGAAACTGTTGCTCATTAGTCCTCCATGAATGGAAAACATACTCTAGATAGAGTCCTCTGTAGGACCATAAGGTTCAACTGTACCATGTAGAGATTGACCTTGTAGGTATTGGAGTCCAAAAGATTTGAGTTCAAGTCTTGAAACAAAATGAATAGGTTTCAGTGTGTTGATGGAGCATGCTAACTAATAGATAGAGAGGAGGCCTTTGTGTCCAGAAAGGTAGAACAGGACTAGAAAAGACACCAAAAGAGATGGTGTCATTATTCTGTAAGTCACAGGGAGCCACAGATGACTTTGGGGATGCATATTGCATAATCAATTTTATGTTTTAAGAAAACTGACTCAGTAGCAACATAAAGGATGAAAAGAAACCAGAGAAAGCAGTGACATGAATCAATTAGAATGGTATTGAAAATGTCTAAATGAGATGTAGTTGCAGGACTGACCAAATTGAAGGAAACCGAAGGGGAAAGGAGACTCAAAAGAAGAAAAAAGGCTCCACTCATAGTCCACAGAGACTGGATACTGAAGAGAGGCAGAGTAAGAGAGATGGGACCCCAGGCTTCTGCCCTGGATGATGATGAGAAAATGTCACTGGATTTATTGTATTCCCTCACAGGGATAGAACTGCTCCATTCTCTGCTCTGAATATTACAACCTATGATGGTATCTGACAAAACTCAGCCCTGTGGCATGGCCTCGTGGTTCTACTTCAGGGCCAAAGGTCATGCTTAGCTATCTTCCTTAGTGGCTCTGTTATTTTTTCTTGTTGATGTGTCAAAATAGCTGACAAAAGCAACTTAATGAAAGGTTGGCTTGGCTCACAGTTCAGGGGTACAGTCCATCATGGTGGGGAATGCATGGTGGTAGAAGCATAGGTCATATGTGCCTACAGCCAGGAAGCCACTGCACCATGTAATTTCTCTTTTTAATTTAGTTCAAGATATCACATGTAGGATGATTATTCCTGATGTGGGATGTCCTTCTGTATATGTGTTGCTTTTATTGGTTGATGAATAAAGCTGTTTTGGTCAATGGCTTAGCAGAATATTGCCAGGCTGGAAGAGATATATATATAGAGAGAGTAGGTGAAGTCAGAGAGATGCCATGTAGCTGCTGAAGGAGACAGACACTGGAATCTTACCTTGTAAGTTACAGCCTCATGGCGATACACAGAATAATTGAAATGGGTTAATTTAGCGTGCTGGGAATATGCCTAAGCTATTGGACAAGCAGTGTTGTAATTAATATAGTTTTGTGTGATTATTTGGGTCTGAGCAGTCAGGAAATGTAAGAGGAGTCTTTGGTTACAAATGGCACCAGCGTGGAGCAACCACATGTATATAAAAACTGAGAGAACACGGGAAGGGATTCTAGACGCAAAAGAACAGAGCTAAGCACAGCTTCTTGGTGGCCACATTTTTTCAGATGGACTCTGTTTGCTGGTGGTGAGCAGAGGCACCACTCCTTTTAAGAGAAGGCTTCCTGACTCAGCATTGGTAACAAAACTGCACAGCTTCTTTAAAAACCAGCTTCCTGGTTTGTACTGGCATGAACAGCTCTGGCTCTTTTGGGAGGTCCAGCGATGGAGCCCTTAAATGGGGTTTGTGAGCAGAGTGCTACAACTTTCTCAATGGCAACATAGACCCTCTGTGTCCCTGGAGCTGGGGCAATGAACATGGCTTGCAGAGGCGGTGTTCATACCTCCACCATGTTGGACTGGGTAGAACAAAAAGGCAGTGCCGTGGAGTTGTTCCTAGCCATGCCCGCTTAGCATTAAAAAAAAAAAGGTCCTCCTGTGGTGTGGGAGGTCCTTCTGTCTGTGTGTTTATTTTTTTGGTTAATGTATAAAGAGATTGCCTTGGCCTGTTGATAGGGCAGAACTTAGGTAGGCAGGGAGAAATGAATTGAATGCTGGGAGAAAGAAAGGCAGAGTCAGAGAGACAGCCACCCTCCACTGGAGATAGATGTGCTGAAACTTTTCTGGGAGGCCACGACCTCATGGTGATGCATAGATTAATAGAAATGTGTTAAATTAAGATGTAAGAATTAGCCAATAAGAAGTTAGAGCTAATGGGCCAGTGATTTAATTAATATAGTATCTGTGTGATTATTTCAGGGCTAAACAGCTGGGTGGCTGGAAACCAACAAGCCTCTCTCCCCCATTGCAACATACCTGGTCATTAAATGATTACAGATATGCAATAAAGACATATTAAGACAAAAATAAACCTCTGAACGGGTCACAGTGGGTTTAGAAATGTGTGTATGTTTGGGAGAGGGAGGAAAGAGTATAGATAGTTATAAAAAGATGTAAATAATTTTAAAGAGACAGTAAAAGTAATATAAAAGAGTACAGACAGTAATAAATTAAAGGAATAAAGAAATATAAACCATATAAAGATGGAAAATATACAGAAAGTTTGGATTATGTATATTATTGTGTTTTCTTTGAATATTTTGACTGTGAATAAGCTAAGTACAGAGAGACATTTCACTGTATGGGCTGCTAAGCTAAACCAACATAAGTATTTTAAAGGTATCTTGACTTAAAAATTTGGGTCTAAGGATATGTTGCTTTGGAAAAGAGGTTCTGCCTTTATTTCCACAAAGGATAGAAAGCTGTGGATTCTTTACCAGATAATGTGGTTTGATCAAACAGGACCCCCTGAAGCAATGGCCCAGATGGTCCAACATCCATGACAGCTTCAGGACTGCTGGCTGAGATGGACCTACCATACAGGATACTCCATGAAAGCTATCAGCAGAAAGTAGTCTAGAGAACAATGCCCAAATTCCCTAAATGATTGTTTATAAATGTTTGTTTTCATTTTAAAAGGGTGGGTTATAAATGTTTAATGGTCACAGTTAATTTCTAAAAAGGAGGGATATGATATAGAGATGAATACTTTGCATTGGTAGGGATCTTTGTCTATTGACACAAATTTAATGTTGATTTTGTTATTTTATATGTATCTATATATATCTATGCATACATATGTATTTCTGCTCTTGTTTAAGGTATTGTGTTTGTACAGCTCATTTAAAAATATAATGTATAATTAAGAAATACAGGTTAATAGGTAGTCATTTATAATAATCAAACTTTTAGTCATGTTAGTTAGGCTTCTAGATACATAGAGATATATTTCCATTAGATAGATAATCTTAAATGCTTCAAAGACCTACAGAAATGGCATTTAAAATGTATTAAGAACTTAGACCTTTCTTGACAGTGAGACATGTCTGCTTCTGGCAGCACCAATTACTTCAGAGAGGTTGATGGGCATTGAAGAAACTTGTTATGGAATTTGCCTTCAATGTGACAAGGCTAGCCATTTGGGCAAGAAATTGCTCTTGCCTGAACTGCTTGATGGTATGCTGTATGAACTGGACATGCAGGACCTACAGAAAGTGACTTCTGAACATTCCAAAAGACAGGATGGTCCTTCAGGGTTCCTGCTTCACAAAAGAAACTGCCAGACATTCTGCAGGACACAGAAGAAAGTGACTGACAAACTGCCAAGATAGATGAAACAGCCTTTCAATTTTCCTACTTCAAGAAAAACTCTGCCAGATACTATGGGCCTGTGGCCTGAGGATAGATGACTCAACATTATAGTAAAACTTTGGGAGACTGTCTAGGAAGCAAGATGTCTCTGTCAATTCTAGAGTTTGGAAGTTGCTTACAGTGTACTCCCTGTTTATTTAGGTAATATTATATCCTTCTGGAGTCTTTGAAGAGTCGAAGACAGTTATAGTTTTCCTTAGTTATGATAAAAGATAAATTAGATATGAAACTTTAGACTCACAAAGATAAGATAGATGATGGGTTATTTCCCTTAATTTGCCAAATGTAAATGAACTAAATATAACTATAATTCTTGCTTGATAACTGTTTTATATATGTAATTTTAGTATGTTAAAACTTTCCTTTTTGTTTAGACAGAAAAGGGGAAATGATGTGGGATGTCCTTCTGTATATGTGTTGCTTTTATTAGTTGATTAATAAAGCTGTTTTGGCCAATGACTTAGCAGAATATAGCCAGGCTGGAAGAGATATATTGAAAGAGTAGGCAGAGTCAGAGAGACACTGTATAGCTGCTAAAGAAGACAGACACTGGAACTTTGCCCGGTAAGCCACAGCCTCATGGTGATACACGGAATAATAGAAATAGGTTAATTTGGCCAGCTAGGAATAAGCCTAAGCTATTGGCCAATTGGCATTGTAATTAATATAGTTTCTGTGTAATTATTTGGGTGTGAGCTGTCTGGAAATGTAAGAGCAGTCTCTGGTTACATAATCCCACCTCAATTAACACAATATAGGAACTTTCCCACAGACAGGTGGTATTGGTGAGTTTTTACTGTCTACTAACACAACCTGGAGTCACCTGGGAAGAGAAACCACAATCAAAGAATTGCCTCAATCAGATTGACCAGTGGTCATCGCCAAACTCCTTGGGAAGTGCCATAGTCCAATATAACAGCATTCTAAAATGAGAAAGCCTTGGAGAAACATCAAAACAAAATAAATAAACAAAACAACACAAACAGCAGTGAATTGCAAGGCAACCATTTATGAATTGTGGTCAAACCAAATCAATCTTCATGAGATATTGTAGAAGAGCCCAGGTCATGGTGGATAACTATGCCTAGGTAGTGGCCTGGGATACATAAGAGAGCTAAGCATGAGCCAGAAGGGAGACTAGTAAGCAATATTCTGCAGGCTTTATGCTTCAGTTCCTCCTTGGATTCTTGCCCTGACTTCTCTCATAGATGGATTGTGACCCAGAAGTGGAAGCCAAATAAACAGTTTCCTCCCCAAGTTGATTTTTGTCATGTTTTATCAGAGCAACAGAAAGCAACGTAGAACACATGCCTAGAGGTTTGTCTCCTAGGCGACTCTATATCGTGGAACTTGATAATCTATATTAACCATCACAGTGGTTTATCCTCAACACACCCAGGCAGGCCTGGAGGACCTGAATGTGAATTCCATGTTTATCCTTAGAGTGTCAGGAAGTGGCTTCGGTTCTTTCATGCTTGTATTGCTGCATTCTGTGACCTCCTAGTTTTTGTGGGGAAAAGATGTGTTACCAAACAAACAAATAAAAACAAAAAGATGTGTTCCTAAGGTGAGTACATTTTTCTTTTCCCTGGAAATGAAAATATTTGATCTATAGTTAGAAAAGAGTGAAATTAAATAAAAACCATAGAAATTGACTAAAAAATAAAAACCAGTGTATGTTAGCACTTTTTCTTTTCTGACAAGGCTCAGCAAGCCTAGACAGAAATCCTTGCACAAATCTGATTATCAGACTTTTCCTCACTACAGCAGGAGCCAGATCAGCAAGGGGAATCAACAGAATACACTGATAACTCCCCTTTCCCTTTTTCCTTTAAGGGGCGATGTACCTCAGAAAATGTGCAGTGTGTTTACGGTTCAGCACTAACTCTCACGGCTTCCTTATTCCACAGATTCCTTTCTGAATTCCAGATGGGGCCAGGACATGCTGTACTCAAGCAAGATGAGTCCCCACCTGAAATTACCTCCATCCACAAGAGCTCTTTACCTGCTCTCTCTAATACTTCCCTCCAACTGCTTTATTTCCTGTAGAGGTGAAACTCAACCTGAAGCAAACAGAAGGGAGGTCTCAATCTTTCAAAGGTTGATTGTAAGTCAATGTCTGTGTTTGCTATGTCCAGATCTCCAAATTCACTCTGAGAGATGGTCATTGCCAAGCTACTCAGAAGTGCCGGGGTCCAACAGAACAGCATGTTAAATTGAAAAGCTTTGAAGACCAAGATTAAATAAAAGAAAACAAACAGAAGTCCCACTGAAAGGCAACATTCAAGATTTGGGTCAAAGAAGCCTGAATGGAAGTGAGGATGAGGATTCTGTTTTTCTTTCCCTCTGTCACTACTTGTATATGTGGCCTTCTGTTCCTTGACCTCTTGGGCACCTTGGTTTCTGTATTTGTGACATGAGGGAGAGAGACAGGCTAGTGGCTTGCAGATATTGCTCAGTGGTTGGAAGCATCTAGACCCCTGAGGAAATGAAAACTTTTTAGGTGGCACAATCAAGTTTGATTTGTAAGTTTGGAGAGTATATCAGGAGTCTTGAGTTTATAAATTACTCCTAGATCCTTATTTTATTTGACTTTTTTACTTTTAAAATTTTTGTTTCAAAGAAAAATCTGGAGTCTAAAAATGCTGCTAAAGAACAAAGTGAATTCTCAGATATTTTCATTTAGACTCGTTTCTTTTAACATGATCATCATCTCATCTCCCTTTTCATGTACATCTGTGTGCATGCATTGTTATAGTATGTTTTGAAGTGGTGGTGGGGTTTATTAAGGATATCTAAGCATGGATGTTAAGAAAAAGAGAGGATCAAAGAAGATGAGGCCCTCCCAAGGTGGCCATATGCCATGTGCTTCTCAATGAAGACCTGCTTATTATAATATTTTGGGATCAATTTGAGAATAAATCACGTTCAGCATGGTTTCACACCTTAGAACACTTCAGTGTCTAACCCCCCCATCTCTCTCTCTACATATATATAAAATCTTTATAGTCATAATGTGGTGATCCAACTCAGGAAATCCAGCATCATGACATTAGCTAGTGTACAGAAGGTTTTTTTAAATTTTATAGTTTTCTAAACATTATTCTTTAAATCTAGCTGAATTTTTATACAATTTTAAAAAAAACTGGAACTAAGGTCAGGAGAGTTGAATCACTAAGTAAAGACACTTGCCACCAAGCCTGATGACCTGAATTTCATCCCCAGGATCGTCAGGGTGGAAAGAATCCACTCCCACGTGCTGGCCTGTGAGTTCCTTTCCTACACTGTGGCACCCGAGTGGGAGTGTGTGTGGTGTGTGAGTGTGTGTTTGTGTGCGTGAAGGCAAGGCACACTCAGACACACCAATACATAAAAATCAAATGTTTGAAATTGGAAATAATCACATAGCTGTTTTTAAAGACAGGAAAGTGCAACAACACATGAGCCTTTCATTCCCTAAGTATTTGAAGAAAGATGGTTGGCTGCTGCATCTGCCCCGGGATTCTAGTATATATTTCTTAAAGAGACTTTCTCCTATATAACCACAGTCCCAGCACCAATGGAGGAAATTACCATACATAGCACTACCCTCATGGCCAGACCCCATGCTACCCTTTACAGACAACCATCTAGCTCGGAAACCTATGCTACCCTTTACAACCATCTAGCTCAGAAACCTATGCTACCCTTTGTTGCTATATCTTTCTAGTTTCCTTTAGTCTTGAAAAACTGCTGTTCAGGCTTTCTTGGCCTTACTATTTTAGAAACCAGAAGACCTTTATCTATAGACTGTCCCATATCTAGTTTAGTTTGATGCTTTCTAGTGGTATAGGTTATGTGATCCCATCAAAGATGTTGCCCCAGTCCTGAATTTAGACAGTTCTCTAAATTGTCCTCATTCCTTGAGTGGCAGACAGTATCTTGAATGCAGCTCTGGGCAGTGGGCGTGTTCATTATTATTCGCGTGTCACTCTTCTCTCCTTGCTCACACTTTGAGACCCCTGGTCGTGGTGGCTTGGCACACTCCGGTATAAGTGTCTACTTCTTCGCCTCCCAAACAGAGGTCCTCCTGCTCACACTCCTGCAGTTTAGTATTAAGGGGGTGAAAGTAAGTAGAGCAGATTTGCCTCCAAAGCAGGAGTGGGGGATTAAGTCAGAATTGTTCACAATAAAAGAATGAATCCTAGAGTATCACAAAACCTGGAGAAATGATGACTACCTAGAATAATATATAAGTTTGTGTAATCCACGTTAGCGCACAAAATTTTGTTGTACTTGAACAGTGTTTCCCATTTACTGTAACTCTAAGGTGGTTGCATCTGGGCTAGTGCATACCATGTCATATAAGGGGCTGGGGAACTAACTCTTATTTGGGGCAGGAAGTCAGATTTCTTTAAGAAGGACTTGAAATTTGAAAGTGTGATTCACCTCGTGCCAATGAGAAGCTTCCCTTTCTCCCCTAGATTCAACTTCAGAAACTGTCTTCAGGGCTAAAAGGATAAATTAAAAAAAAAAAAAGAAAGAAAGAAAGCAAGAAAGAAAAGAAAAAGAAAAAACAGGAAAAATGTGACCTTAAACAGTGTAACTTGTTTGACTGGATAAGTAACTCTAGAGTCTTATGTAGATACTAGGGCTCTGGGGATAGAGTGGAGGTCTATAGAATCCTCTGCTGCATTGTTCCCCATATATCCTTACCTGGTCCTTGATCTAATAAACAAGTTATTGTATTTATTAAATTGTTTATGGGGATGCAGAGGAACAGTAGAGTGGAGATAGTGCATTCCCATCCCAGTACTCTGGAGGTAGAAGAAGGAGGATTGAAAATTTGAGGTCAGCCTAGGTAGAACCGGCTTCAAAAATATATCTTACCCACCAAACGAGACCCTAGAACAAGAAATCATAAAAACCAGCACCAGGATCCTATATTTATTTTTCTTTAGATTATATGAAGCATAAATAACTGCAAATGTAGTTAGAGATGATCACTATGAAATCACAGTTGCTGTATTTCCAAGGTATTTATTTGCTCATTTGTTCGTACAGTGTCTTTTTTTTTAAAATTACGCTTAACACTGTGAAATAATCACAATGCATGTGTGCATGAGATCTGCACCTTGACAGGTTACTCACACCAGGGCTGCCATTTATGGCCTAAGAGATATTCCCTGCAGAATGCCCTACACTGTTCCCACCTCCACGTGGAGAAGAACACCCTTTGGAGGGACGCTTGAGGCTGCTCTGAAAGCCATGTGGCTTCTGCCGTCATGCTTCTGATTCGAAAGAAGCCCGAACCCAGGAAGGGGAGAGACATAACTGCTTTGGGCTGTAGGTTTTCTGTGTTTCCTTGCTCTTCAGTCTGAAGTCTCAGGTCAGAGCCCTTTGAGAAGTCCCTGAATACATATGTGAGTTCCCTGACATTGGAGCAATTTAAATTGCAAGAGCTTAGTGTAAATGGAACAAAAAGGAACTGGCTTTTGCAGTGCGGTTATGTTTTACTGAACTATCAATGTAGCACGACCTTCAGATGAGTCTCTGGGATGCAAGAGGATGTGTCTTTGCCTGCCAGCCACCCGCCCTGCTGATGCAGCATCTGCAGAGCCCCAGGGAGCCCTCTTTGAGTGTGTTGAGAAGGAACTCCTTGGAATTATCCACTTTCTGTTCACAGAAAAGGAAACACTTTCTCTAAAGCCATTCTTAGCCATCAGAGGGGATCGGAAACATTTGGCAGGGTCATTTCTGAAAAACAGAATCAGACTCCAGGCTCACTTCACCGAGGCCATCACTAGCTATGGGCCAGGCAGCCCCTCACATCTCACAGGCAAAGCTTTCATTAGACTCCTCCGAAAAGCTTTCAAACTTCTCTTCCAGGCTTGCATTTTTACGTAGATGAAGAGAAGTAAGTAATTAACGCATAGCATAGCTCTGTTTAGTGACAACTCGATATTGATGGCAAGGCAGAAGGAATAGTGGCTATCATTATGTGTTCGTTAAGTGGCAAGGCCGCTGGGGGCTCTTCCCATAAATTATCTTATGACCACTCATGTCTCCCTCTGAGGTAGTTCCTCACATCTGCAGTGACTGCCACCGTATGCAAGGCCGAGAGAAAAAGGCATGGAATGCAAAACCCTCTATCCAGATGAGGCCAAAAGAGTTATCCACAGCCTTAAGATGCAGGAAAGTGAAAAGAGCCTCACCATCCTGGAGTGTACAGCAAGAAAACATCCATGGCACTGGGCTCAGATGGAGTGGAACATTCTCCAGACACGAGCACCAGAACCCTCTCTCTGACAGAACCTAGCTTCTGCTTACCCTGTTGGCCACTGTAAGACATGCTGGGATTTTGGAAGTATTAAACTTGAAAACTTTTGTCTTCAAATGAATGAGATACTGGTTTTTGTTAGCTACTTGTTCCAGCCAAAGAAACCAATCTGAATGTGCAATAGAGGGAGTGTGAGCTTGACTCCACTGCTTCCTGAGGGTCCTGATAGCCAGATGATTGACAGACACCTGCATCAGGAATATCAGGACACACACACACACACACACACACACACACACACACGCACGCACACACGCACACACACACACGAGCATCAGGAGGCAAAGCCCACTGTCAAGAAAGTTAGTTCCCACGTAAGGTCACTGAATCAGAACAGATTTCTTAGGCATAGGAAAAGAGCAGGAAGGATCCCCAGTTCAGCATCCTCTGGCTGGCTTGTCTCTTCACGCTGCATGGCGGGTGCTGGAAGCAGGTTTTTTTTCCTCTGAAAAAAAAAAAAAAAGACCTATGGAGTACTACACAGCAGAAAAAAATAACGACATCTTGAATTTGGCAGGAAAATGGGTGGAACTAGAAAACTTCATTTTGAGTGAGGTAACCCGGACACAGAAAGACAAGTATCACATGTACTCATTCATAAGTGTTTTTCAAACATAAAGCAAAGAAAACCAGCCCACAAATCACAATTCTGGAGAACTTAGACAGCAATGTGGACACTAAAAGAGACATACATGTATCTAATCCTCATGGGAAGTAGAAAAAGACAAGATCTCCTGAGTAAATTGGGAGCATGGGGACCTTGGGGGAGGGTTGAAGGGGAGAGGAAAGGCAGGGAGGGAGCAGCGAAAAATGTAGAACTCAATAAAAATCAATAAAAAACCTTTTATTTACAATATTGTGTCGGTTTAATTTCAAAATAAAACAGATAAATGGGAGTGAAATTTCCCCGTTGATTTTTTTTTTTATTCCTGTTTAGCAGAGGATCTTCTTTGAGGGTTTTAGACTAAAACCATTCCTGACATGCAGCGTGACTATGTGAAGAAGTTTATGGATAATACTGGAAATGAAAACTACTAAGAAAATGGGTTGAATATTTATTTATTTTTGGACAGTGTCTCATGTTGGCCCAGGCTGCCCTTGAACTCATGTAGCTGAGGATAATCCTGAATTTTCTGATCCTCCCACTTCTACCTTTCAATATTGGGATTTCAAGTGTATGTCTCTAAGCCCATTTTATAGGACACTGAAGATGGAATCTTGGCCTTCCTGTATGTGAGGCAGGCAGTTGAACCAGTCTCCTAGTCCCAAGAATTATTCTTACTAAGGACAAACTTCACATCTTTGAGGTGTTCCTCTAGACCCTAATTTTATTTCTTTTTGTCTTTGATTTTTACTACATTTTTATATTGAATAGAAAATAAGAGTATCACACTGGGTTTGTTTGCACAGAATATCATTTTGCTATTAATGTAAAAAGCAGCAATTTAGAAAAGACAGTAGGGCTATCATGCCTGTGATGAGCTTTGCCCACTTACAGACAGATGAATGGGCTCGAGTGGAAGAACGGTAAACAGGAAAGGGGGATGACCTACAAGCTGAGTCCGACAAGATTGGCAGGGGTTCCACATCTGCTGTCAAACGTAGTAGTGTGCTAGTGTCCTCTGGAGGAACAGAGCTGATAGAATGATTATATATCACAAAGGGAATTTATTTGATTGGCTTACACAGTGTGCCTGTGTTGCCAACAACAGCTGACCCCACTCTACAGGGGCCACAAACTTGGTAGCTGCTCACTCCATATGGCTGGGTGCCTCCGTGGTTCTAAGCAGGCACAGAAGATCCCCGAAGAGTGGCTTTTCTTCAGTCTATATTGGAAGACCAAGGAAGCTGGGTTCTTCAGTCGTCGGCATCAGCCCAGGAGAGGGCAGAAATGCTTGGTGCTAGTGAAGGTGGGAGCAAAGCATGAGTGCTTTCTTTCAGAACTCTCTATATCTAAGCTGCCGTGGGAGAGTGGTGTGAACTGTGGCACCAAGGGTCTTCTTCCCCCAGCGAATCTTTTCAAGTCACACCCTCACAGACTTTCCCAGAGGCATGGCTCCTAGTTAATTCCAGAGCCAATCAAGTTGATTGCCAAGACAAACTATGACACACTTTAATTTTATAGGGCATCCTCCCAAGCTTTCTCCAATTATTTTCCTTTTTGCAGACATTCACTTTATTTTGTGAGCATCTGAGTTTCCACCAGTGTTCTTGTCCTGTGGTGAGAAAATTTACACAGAGGGAAATTATCTGATGAAGTGCTTGACTTGTCCTGCATAAAGCTGGGGTGGGCAAACCCCCTTGCTATCAGTTCGTAGCTTTGAAACATACGTTAGACTTACAAGTTGAAAAAGTTGCTGGGGACACAAAGGGCTAAAATCATGAAGGATGGTTCCTGAAGTCTTTCTTCTGAACTCTCAGGACACTCAATGTGTGGGCCCACAGAGAAGAGAGTGCCAATGAAGGACACTGGCTGGATCCTCTACATCAGACTGTCACCCAGAGAAGGTCTAGAGAGTGTAAAGAGGCAGACAATAAAGTTGTTAGAGTTTGAAAAGGTTAAAGCAGCTTCGGGGATCGCTACTTGTGCTTCTGGGGTATGGGAATGTCATGTCAGTACTAAGCAATATGCAATCCAGAGACAAGGAGCAATTAACTATCCGTGTTGGTGTTAATCTGTCCAGAGTCAGCATGGATGGAGAAGCCTGTGTGTACTTTCCCTCTGAGGCTGGCCCCGGGTCACAGAGACTCAGGCCAGCGATGAGGAATCTTTGCAGTCTGTCAGCAGTGTTTATTGAGTGCCCACCAGGTGCATGCCATGTAGCTAGGTTTGAACAAGCCCTCGAAAGTTTGGGATGCATGGAGCATGATGTCAGTTAGTATCCTGAAGTCTGCAGCCTCTCTGAACATCTGCAGTGCTTTTGTTGGGATTTTAGATTAAGAACCAACTCTAAATCTCACAAGACAATGGTTTTGACTGAATGAGTGGCAATGAAACCGTGAAAAAGACAATCTCATGTTCATCACACTGGTAACTTGCGAAGATCCTTAAATAATTCTGCAGTAAAATGAAAGATTCCATTGGCAGCTTATTAATGAGCACCCATTGCATGCCCCATGCGGCTCTTTTTCACTGGTGTTATAAAGAGAAGAACAGATCCTCTTTGGAATGTTCTTGTCTATACCACTTTCTCTGGACAAACTGGCACTATTAAATGACTCCTTACTATTCCCTTTGTTGCCGTGGTTTTGAGGCAAGACCTCAGAATGAAGCTCAGGCTAGGCTTGGAGTAAAGATCTCCTGCTTAAGCCTCCTATGTTCTGAGATCATAGGAGGGCACCATGATGCCTGCCTACCATGCTTTCAACTAGAGAAAAGCACAGGAGAAATATCTTGAGCTTTGCTTTCCACCCAATCTGTACAGTACAAACTTTTTGTCATGGCAAAAATCAGGATCCCAAGAGTAGGTGAGGGCTCTTCTCGATGGTCCTTGCCCAGCAAGAGCTTTGGTTCTCGGGCTTATCCTGCATGTTAGCCATTTAGGGATCTTTTAAGGATGAAGATTCTAACTCTCTGCTTGGAATTCATTCCGAGATTCTGAATTGCTTCTAGATGATCCTGATAGTTATACACTAGAGAGTCCAATTGCAGAATTCCTGGTGCATGGATGTAGAGCTAGGTAAGATTTGACTATCCTATAAGACATTTTAAACCAATTCCTTTTACTATAAGACGTACCATAGTGTTGTGGTTTGAATGAGAATGTCTTCTATACCTCATCCGTTTGAACACTTAGTCCTCAGTAGGTAGGGAGGTTATGAACTTTTAGAAGATAGAGCCCTGCTAGAGGAAGTAATTTAGTAGGTGAGGGCAGGCTTTGAGGGTTTATTTTACCCCATTTCCTGTCCTTTTTCACTGTTTCCTGTTTGTGGGTGAAGATGTTATCAGCTAGTTTAAGGCTCCAGTGTCCACTGCCAGGCTTTCCGCGCCGTTTACGGGCTCTCCCTCTGGAACCATAGGCCAAAATACACTCTTCCTCTTAAAGGTTGCTTCTGATCATGGCATTTTATGATAGCAATAGAAAAGTAATTAGGACACATAGTAAAATGCGAGGAAAAAATGATAACATGGCAGGGTAGAGAGATAAAACTTAAAAAGAAAAAGAAGCAGGATCCAGGATTGGCCTTTCTGAGTTGACCTCAATCTTGGTAAGGAAAGAGCAATGGGGAAGGCAAGCAACCTTTCCCGTAGCACTGAAGCGTGTATGTGGATGTGGTGTGTAGCCTGCTGCTAAGAGGGGAGAGAGAACATTTTAGCTCTGGAGTTGTGGATTATTTCCCAAGTCAGCAAACTTTTGTGCTTCCCTGGGCTTTTTGGCTCGTATGGATTCTTGATAGGGAAGTATAGGACGTGTCAGCTGTTGGAAGGTAGCAGATAGCAAAGAAAACCATGAATTTATATTTGGATTCTTCTTTCTCAAGCTGACACCCTTTGCGGCAGGAGAGAGTAGAGTTTTCCTAGAGATAGGTTTCCCCAAGATTTTTTTTTTTTTTTGGAATGACCTTACCTCTGGGAACGGTAGGCTTAGCTATAAATAAACGTTCTCTGCACGCACATCTGCAGTCCTGGGTAAGTAAAGAGCTTTACCTGTATGCAAAAATACATTTCTCCAAAACTGGATGAGACCAGGTAGTCAGTGACTTTGGGTTTGACAGAAAGTTACAGAGAAATCAGGACCCATCTCTTCCTCTTCCAGCATCTTGCTCTTAGTTATATGAAGATTCTTCCTCCCAAGGAAGGGTTTCTGCTAGCTTCTTAATGTTTGCAGATTGTCACCGTGCTCATACTTGGTGCACAGAGCACATTTTGCACTTTCCTCGTGTGCTTGTTTTTTGTGTACAGGGATCAATATTTCTCTTTCCTACGGTCCTATTTTTTTCATCTTAGAAGTTACAGCAGTTACAACAGCTATTGTTTATGAAGGTAGAGTGAAGGTCTTTTATTTCCCCCAGATTCTGAATGAAGTCTGGAATTTCAAAAAATACATCATTGACCAGTGATTCCAACTCCATTGCAGAACTCTTGTCTATTGAACACTGGTGCTCTTAGAACAGAATATGAACTCAACTCCCCAAAGACATCTGAGAAAGGGCTGAAACCAAGTCAGAGTTAAAATATAGATCCTACACTGTGCAGGTTGTGTTTCTGTGCCGTTTAAACACATTTCCTTTAGAAGCAGACACAAGGGAGCATGAGCGAAGAGAACAGCAGACAGCAAAATAGTCTTCAGACACCCAGGGCAAACACATGTCCCTGAAAAACATCACAATAGAAAGATCACTTAACTAAAACAAATGTTGTTGTCCTATCTATCCTATAAGAAAGGAACTTATCTTTGTAAATAACTGGTTTGCCTCCTGAGTTTCCTTCTCATAGTATGGTTTGCCACTCATTCCTTAAAAACACAAGGGGCTGGGGTCTAGCCTCAGACCATCTGAAAGAGAATCATTGGATCCTGATTTTTAATAAACATCCTTGAGTAAAGCTACAGTACTAAATTTTGCATGGAACTAACAAATTAGATTGGAGAGAAGGCTTTATTGAAACTTTCCCTAGAAATAGCAAGGATGCTCTTTCAAGGATGGTAAATATTATCTGTCTGTCTATCCATCCATCCATCCCTGTCCTCAGGTTTCCCAGGAAGGTTTGCTTTTAAATCCATAAATTATTTAGTCAAATAAAAATTAGCTCTGGGAACTTTTTTCAAGCACAAATCTTCTGGAAAAAGGTAAAATATCATTAAATAATAGATTTTTTAATAATAAGTATAGTTTTATAAGTGAAGAAGTAGTTTTCAAAGTTTTACTTTTCAAGTGTAATAAAAATAGAGTTGTCTTGTTGAAGAGCAGGCAGGTGTGTGTATTGCATTTTGATGCTGAGCCTGCTTGCTCAGCTCCCATTACATTCTTCTGAAGCAAGTAAGTATTGATAAATTACCTCCAGTGAAGCATATCTTACCCTCTGGCTATTTTTTATGAGTAAAGTTTTACTCATAAAACACACTGATGTCCATTTATTTGTATATTGTACATGGTTACTTTGGGGTTATTATGTTTGAGTTGAGCCAAGCCAGAGAGCTGTTTAGGTAAACTCTAAATGAGCATTTTCTATCTGGTTCTTTATGGAAAAATTTTGCCTTACTCTGCTAGAGCTCATCATCCTTGGGATGTGCATCTTGTTGGCCTTGGGGCAACTTGTACCCCTCTGGGTCATCTCTGTCTATGAGAAGTGCTTACTACTGTGTACTGTCTAGATTTATTATTGTTGTTGCACCTTCTATGTCACAGAAACAAAGGAAGTTCTTTCTGAGGACAGTGGTTCAGCTACTGTTTGACTAACTTCACATTTCCTAACTTATAAAACGACCGTGAATGACACAATGCCTTATGGGATATTTGGAGGTATTTCTTCCTGAGATCCTTCAGTTGGTCCATGTTGTTTGGTTTTTATCTTGTCTTTTGTAAACATTTTTCTGCATCTTCATTTAAATTTGAACACCTGTTCTGTTGTCTTTTCCTTGCTCCTTAGCCAGTAGGAAAAACACTCCTCTGTTCAACGGCCAGGGCAATCGGAGGCTGAGAGGGATTGCTAGCTCTGTAGCAGAACTGGGCAGGCAAGCTATGTACAGTGTCTTATGAGTAATGAAAGCCAATGACAACAAACTAAAATGCAGTCACTTACTTCTTGTAAGATTGCTTTAAATCAAATTCCCATCTTCTTAGTTCACTTTCTTTTACTACGATAGATGTTGCAGGATTGATTTGTTAAAAAAAAAAAAAGATGTCAGAGAGTCATGCTTGCACACACCTATAATTGCAGCACTTGAGAGGGTGAAGTAAGAGGTTTATTGTGAGTTCAAGGCCAGCCTGGCTACAAAGTGAGGCTCTTTCTGTTTCAAGCAAATCAGAACAAAAGAACAAAAAAAAAAACCCAACAAACAAACAAACAAACAAACAAAAACCAATGGAAATGAATAGAGGGTTCATTGGTTCATGGTTCTGGAGGATGGAAAAGTCAAGGGTGCAGCGTCACAGTCCCCATGGCATCTGATGTAGGTCTTTTTTCTGCACAATAGCCTGGCAGAGAGTATCACATGGTAAGACAGAACAGATATTTCAGCTAAGTCTTTCTTCCTGTTGCAAATTCATTAACACTACCATGGCACCTTCTCCCTCGTGGTATCATCTAATCCCAGCTCCTGCCCAAAGATCCCACCTCTGATTACATATGAATTTGGAATATACATTTCCAACAAATGACCTTCTCAGGGATACATTCAAACTCTTCAGTGAATTTCTTTTTGCGCCCATGAATTACGTTTGTTTCATCAGAGGTGTTACATGGTTTGGCTGTGGTTTCCACTTGGTCTTCAAGAAGAAGATCAATTTGTCTTTGGAAAGTTACATCTTAAAGGTAAGGTCATTCTGATTACTCCTTCAGCTGGTGGGGAGCAAAGCACATTTTAAAAATGTGTCATTCATCCACGGCAGGGTCACATAGGGGCAATTATTTTGCATTGACAAATTTCTGCTCTCCTCAAAGAATTCCATCCCATTCTACTTACTTTACATCATTGGAGTTGTCAGCGAAGACTCTATGTTTGTTGAGCAGAGATAATGAAGCCATCAGCACTGTTAGAGATGGATAGTGTTTACATTGTAGATTGTGCTAAGTGAGTTTTAGCCGGTAACAGAGGAGGATTAATCAAAGTCATTGCAGAATGGGCTCAACGAGACATTCTGGAAATCCCCATGTATGATACTTTCAATAAGATCCAGTCCCAGCCTGAATCTGAGTCTCATGCCCTTGTACTGAGGTGTTAAATATTGTCTGTTGCTGTTTGCAAATCAATGTTGACAGAGCTTCAAGGGGCATGGCCATTTCTTCGTGGGACTAGTCACCACAATGAGCCCCTTCCTCTAGAGTCCTAAGACTCTAGAGCAGTGGTTCTCAACCTTCCTAATGCTGTGACCCTTTAATATAGTTCCCCATGCTGTGGTGACCCTCAATCATAAAATCATTTTCATTGCTACTACGCAGTTTGCTGTGATTTTTCTACTGTTGAAATTGTAATGTAAACACCTGTGTTTTCCAGTGGTCTTAGGTAACCCCTGTGAAAGGGTCTTTCGACTCTACCAAAGGGATCATGACCCACAGTTTGAGAACGGCTGCTCTAGACTTTAGAATCATCAGATCCATTTTTTGCAATAGAAACAGCTCACTATGATGCTTCACCTGCCACATGAAGAAATGAAATGGTCTAGTCCTTATGGTGCATAGACTTTGAAAGTTGTGGGGTTAGTACTGGACCTGTGGCAGACCAAGGTTAGAGTCGAAATGCTAACCACTTCTTTGTTTGTCATAGTCCTGTATAAGCTGAGTTTATACAAGCTGAGCTAAGTGCTCAGCTGCCCCTTCTCAAATGAAACTGACTGGGAGTGGGCAAATTGTCAGATAAAACTCTTGGGATATGGCTTATCTTCCTCATGTTTCCAGTCAAAAACCATGGAGCCACAGCCAGAGACAAGAGTCGGGTTTCCCACAGTGACTTCGAGTTTCTCTGTCACGGGTGGAGAAGCCTGATCCTCAGTAACACTACATCGCTCAAGATGGCCACAGCAGAAAGGGACCAGACCTTAAATTGCTAATTCATGCCACCTGAGATTGTTCTAGAAGCAGGGACACTTCTAACGTGATGCTTTCTTTCTTCGCAAAGCACAACGCAATAATTCTCAAATAAAAAAAAAATTTCCTTCTTTCAAATAAACACAAACTTAAATGCTTTCATAAATATCCAGGTGTCCGTTTTCATTTTCTTAAGATGAGATGCTCTGAATGGCCCCTGGCTCTTTGTAGTCTTCGGAGATGGTACGCTAGCAAAGAGCGCTAGGCAGTGGTGAAGGAGTCAGACTCTCACCTGGGCAGCATCTCTCGGGGGAGCACAATGCTTCTCTTCCCCAACAATGCATGATCTCAGTCGACAGGAGAGGTGTGGGGTCTGCCAGGGTGTACAAGATACTGCTATATAAAATTAAAAACACGAGCTGTCCTTCATTCCCGTGTTTCATGGAAACGGTATTTTATAGGGAATAGACAGGAGAATATGAGATGTAATAGTGGTTTGTGTTTTCTTTTCCTTTGCCCTATTGAGGCAGGGTTTCATATATTCCAGGTTATCCTAGAACTCTCTGTGTAGCCAAAGATGACCCCAAGCCCACTGGAGCTTCTGAGCTGTAGAGTGTTGCAATTACAGGTGTGTGTCGTTCCATTCAGTGTTGCTGTGTTGGAGGCTGGAGATTAAATCTTGGCTTCATTCAAGATAAGTGCAAGCACTCTGCCCGATAGTTTTGTTTAGTAAAATACGAAAATATTAAGAAGTTTCTCTTCGTTTAGTGGAGAAACCTCTCAGCCTTCCTCCTACTTTTACAAACCTCCCTCAGCTGTGATGTTCCTTGTACAGTAATTTACAATGCAAAACTTTCCATAATTAAGCAGATTGCCTTTCTATTAAAAATCCCGCAGCTGATGGGAGAGCACATTTCTCCTCTCCCTTCAAACCTTTCTCCAGCTTTTATGGTAATGGTACCCATTCTTTATATATCTCCCTCTGCTTCTTTCACAGTTCCCCAGGTGGTGAGAAATGCTATTTGAAAGACACAGACACAGGCACATGTTATGCAATGAACAGGCCTTCACTAAACAGAACCAACAGACCATTAGAATGCATGCATCTGACCGAGCTAGCTCTCTCCAAATTTCTCTGCATAAGAGTGACTAACCCAGTGGCTAGCTAGTTGGGGGAATTCACCTCTAAAGCTCCAGTCTATATTAAGTGCCAAAATAAGAGCAAGACACAGATAATTAATTTCTCCTCTCAACAATAAATGTTCAAACACTTTCATCCCGAGTATGCCTCCTGTTGAGGCTGCTGAATCAGGAGTTGCACATTTACGATAGGAAATGGAATAATTCGCCTCCTCCAGCTCAGGGAGAGACGATATCCTGCAATAAATGGCCTGGCTGTATAAATAATAAAGTAAAAACGGGCCTGAAGCTGCCTGGGTTTTTGTTTACAGGAAATAGGATAACTCTAAGCAATTTATGATACTGTTTCCCAGCTAGAGTCCAAGGGCTATTTAGTTAGTAAGGGCAATAACAGGAACAGCCTCATGTCAAGATGGAGCCACAAGCGCTAGGCAGAAAGAGAGCAGCAAATATTAAAAGATGTCAAGTGACAGCATGTGTTGATGGCAACTTGTGGTGCTGGGAAAATGGAGCATGCCAGAAGCATTAGCAGTGACAGAACCAACGCTGGAAAACCTCGGAGGCCAATAACAGCCCAAATCCCCTGGACCCTGAGATCCTCACTGAGGAAAGAGAGAGGGAGTAATTGATGAGCCCCGGAGGCTCGATCTGTTAACACACTATTAGCTCAGTCAGAGTAATTACTGACCTGACAGTATCGCTGGATATGCATTGAGATGAACAGACATTCTTGGGGTGATTGCATGAAGTAAAGTTTTCAGGTTGCCAAGGTGACCAGTTCACTGTTATGTCCTGGGGCAGAGAGAGGCTGTCGTGCTCCACTTCCTCTCTGAGGTGTTAGATACCAGGGAGATGATGTTTATGCTGTGGTGTTCCCCTTTTCTCCCCAAAATCACACAACAACAAATCTGCAGTGCTCCCCAGGATCAGATTCCACGCTGGAGATCATGGTGCTAGTCACTTTTCATTCATTGAGCATCAACTGTATACAAATGATAAACTTCAGTGTTCCCGATGACGCAGGCACATTTTTATCTACATCTTACCAGAGGGTGAAGTGAGGCAGGGGGATTGAATCATTTGGCAGAGAAAACAAGGTTGGGAAGTGTGGAGTCGGGAGAGAGACTCAGTTTTGTTTCATTTCGAGTCTGAGTTAGTGCTCATGTTGTCTCATGTAAAAAAGACCAGTAAAAATTATGTTCCTTTTAGCTTATCCTGATTGAGCTCTGATTAGTTATCAGTGGGTTAGATATTTTAATAGAGCAGAATAGGATCACTGCCATAAAAATGGCCTCCAATCTTTAGTGTCTTAATATGCTGCAATTGGGGTCACAAATCACTACAACGAGGTAAATGAAGGGTGTGGGTGGTACAAAGGGGTTCTGTTACATGAAGTCATTGAGGTACCTGTGTTTTCCTCCAGTGAGGTCATTACATGAGCTTGTGACTCGTTCCAGGGAGATATGCACAGATCCCATCCTAGGGTACCATTGACAAACCTAACGATTTCCTCTAACTCTAGCTTGGTGAGTTTATTAAATTTACTTCAGGAGGGAACATAGGTGAAGGGTTTCTTATAGGAGCCCAGAGGACATAAAGACAGATCCTTCCCCAAAAGCCTGCACCAGTACCGAAGAGCCTCCTTCTTGTTTAGTAGTTCTTTGTTGCTTGTATATCTCAGGGAGGGACTTGATGAATTTTAAAACTTTTTGAGTATCTTGAGTCCTGTAAGTTGTGTGAGCTTCCTGAATCTTACAACTTTGTCTCTTCCTTCTAGGAAGTAATGTTTCTATTCAGAGGGAATGGCTTACTGACCAGGACTTCAAAGACTAACGTGGAAGAAAGAGGGATCTTTTTTAGTTATTGATTTTATTGAGCTATACATTTTTCTCTACTCCCTTCCCTGCCTCTTCCTCCCCTTCAACCCTCTCCCATGGTCCCCATGCTCCCAATTTACTCAGGAGACCTTGTCTTTTTCTACTTCCCATGTAGATTAGATCCATGTATGTCTCTCTTAGGGTCCTCATTGTTGTCTAGGTTCTCTGGGATTGTGATTTGTGGGCTGGTTTTATTTGCTTTATGTTTAAAAACCACTTATGAGGGAGTACATATGATAATTGTCTTTCTGTGTCTGGGTTACCTCACTCAATGTGATGTTTTCTAGCTCCATCCATTTGCCTGCAAATTTCAAGAGAAAGAGGGGTCTTATGGGAAAGTGGCCCCTTACTGTCACAGTGCAGAAGTGACACACACCTAGTGGACTCACAGTTGGTGGCTGCTGATGAGTATTGTGTTCTGACTCTCTGGGAGGTTGTTGCCGAGCACAGGTTAACTGGTCCTGTCAGGAAGAAAACATTCAGTGAGTACCCGGTTAATCTCCAGCACAAAATCTGACTTGCATTAACTCAATACTCACGTGTATGTTTTGACATTCTTCTCATGTTAAAAATAAGGAAGCAGTTGTAGGTAGGCCATTTCACCTCTCCAAGGCTACCCCAACAGAGGTTAGAATTGGGTTTATGATGGAGGACGACCAAGTCTCTTCTCCCATAGGGAAATTTAAAGCTCATGAATAAACACTTCAGTGGAGCTGTCAACAGCATTCTCCCTTACAATCACCCCTCTGGCTCCACCCACTCCTGTGATTCCCAGGATAAGCTCAATTCTTTCCTACCTCTACCTTTTGCCTAACCGCAATTTGCCATCTCCTGACTTAGCCCCCTCCAACGCCCCTTTCATTCTGAACTTAGACACCTGTTTTTCAGAAGGCCCGATATCAAAGCTTGAGCTAGAGATTCTCCTCTAGTCTTCCTCAGTCTCCCAGGGTACTGCGTATATGACTCGCCACAGTGTGTTTCAATGTTTAGCTAGTATATCTGTCTCCCTTTCCATAGCCTGCATTCTACAGGGATGGAGATTTGGCTTTCTTGTGCCTGTGTGATGGTATCTGGGGTCCCTGGTCACCAAAGGAGACCAGTGAATATCTGTGAAATGAATAGATAAAGACATGGATATACATCTCACTGTCCTGACCCTACAGTATTCCCTGCAAAAGCTTTAGTCTTTCATGTCTCTGTTTTTTCTCTTACGTGTGTTGGGTACTGTGTTAATCCATGGGCAAATCTGAAAAAAAAAAAGAGAAAACTTTCCTATGCTTTTAAGGAAATCACAGACTAGAAGACAGGTACATATAATACTGACATAGAGACATATGAACTATGACACCCTTGGATAATTGCCCCTATTGAAGGAAGGGGACAGTGATGGGTGATCATAAAGAAAGGAGAGATTAGGGAGGTAGGGCAAGGTCTTACAGAGAAGAGATCTTGATGAGCTATGCATTTAATAAGTGTATCAGGAGGATGGAGAGAAGGTTCAGCAGTTAAGAGTCCTTACTTAACTTGCAGAGGATCCAGTTCAGTTTGCAGCACCTAGGTGGCTTATAGATGTTTGTAACCCTAGATCCAGGGAATCTGATGTCCTCTTCTGGCCTCCGTGGGCTCCTGCATGCATGTGGCACACAGTAACTCATGCAGGCATACACACATATACATAAATGAAAAGAAGGTTTGAAGGAAATGTGCATCAGACAGGGACAGAGAAAAAAGACCAGGCAGATTCAGATGCTTACTTACTTTAATTTTAAAAATTATATTTGTGGGGCTGGAAAGATTGCTCAGGCTTTAAGAGCAGTGTTTGCTCTTCTAGAAAACCAGGATATAATTCCCAGCACCCACGTCAGCTGACAACTGTCTATCACTCCAACTCCAGGGAATTCAACACTCTCACACAGATCTACATGCAGGTATAACACCAATGCACATAAAATAAAAATAAATAAATCATAAAAATATTAAAAAAATATGTATTTGTGTATATACACATGCGTGTGTGTGTGTGTGAACACATGTGCATGCCAAAATACATATGCAGAGGTTAGGACACAGCAGTGGAGTTGGTTCTGTTTACCATATGGGTCCCTGATACTAAACTCAGGTCATCAAGCTTGGTGGCAAGTGCCTTTCCCTTATCGGGCCATCTCTCTAACCTAAAATGCTTCTTATTTGGAGGGTGTATAATGGCCTGTGATCCAGTAAACAGGCTAATGATTTGAATAGATAGTCCGTAAAAAAAAAAAAAAAAAAAAAAAGAAAGACTGTCTAAGGTTACTGAAGAGATGTTAAACATGAGGAAAATGCAGATTAAAGCGGGAGTTCAGGAGTTTATTCCCCCGAACATCCCACTGAATGACTGATAGTAAAGAGTCTTAAATATCGAGTACTTGATGGCCATGAAATAGAGTTTCTGGAGCTCTTGTACACCGCTTCTCCAAGTGCAGCCTAGTATAACAATGATGGAAAATGGCTTGCTCTAGTGTATTATGGGATTAAGCATGCCCTTTCCTGAATGCTCAGTTGTTTTAGCTCCAGACATATAGCCAACAGAAATGAAAATATGCACCCACGCAAATATGTGTGTGGACATTCTTCTAGCAACTTTATTTATAACAGCCCAGAGTAGAAAATCAATCACATGTCCCTCAACACGGACATGAAGAAACAGGTTCTTGTGTAGCTATATGTGAGAATTGCTTTTATCCCCCCCCATCCAGTGTAGTTATCCCAACAAGAGTCCTACCTCTTCCCCTTTCTGCTGATTATCCAGTAGTGTCAGATTGAGAAGTTGTGGTTTCACCAATAGGATGAGATACAGTCAGCACCTATGTCAGAGATGAAAGATAGAGGCCATGTTGGGCATTCCTGTTTGCTAGTTTGATTGGGGTTCTGGTCCACTATTTTTGTGGATAATTTTCACTTTGATTGTGTTTTTCTTTGTGTGACATCAAGAATACTCATTCGCTACACTATATGACCTCACACTCTTCAGGAATTAAAAAAAAAGAAAAAAATTAATGATACACAAACAGTGTGTATGAATCACGGGAGCAATGCAGCGTGGAAGGAGCCAGACACAGGAGTGGTATTGGGTGAGTTCGTTCATGTGAAATCACAGGATGGACAAAGACAATCTAGTGATGGAGAGTGGGTTCATGGGGGAGTGGATGCCTAGAAGTGGGCACAAGTGGGCACTCGGGAGTGATGGGAATAGTTCATAGTTCAGCTGTTGTAATCATTACGGGAGTGCATGTGTTTATCAAAATTATCAACTGTATGTTAAAATGAGGATACTTTTTATTGTATATAGTACTTAACTCAGGAAAAGTTTGCTTTACTTTAAAAGTTAAGTAAAAATAGAGCAAAGAGATGTGGAATGTCAATTTTTAGAAGAGATAAGTAGGCCACAGACTGTGTGTGGAATGGCCAGCTTGGAAAAGGGCTCAGGAGGTCAGCTGGCAGCAAATGTGGGAGAGGGTGGGCTTTTCCCAGACACTGACGGCTCTCAACTTGTTTACAAAGATACAATAAGACATATTGTCTGTGTTAAGGCGTCGGAAGACATTCTCCACCCGTGTGGACCCATCCATCAAACTGCCCGAGTCAATTATAGTTGCTCTACTTTGAAACCAACTCTTCTCTTTACATAAAAGATACCTGGATAGACAATTCGTTCCACAGTTCATCAGTGTGTCATGTTCACATATCTTGAAGAAACAAACCAGAAACAAATAGCCACCAAAATTATACAGCTAACTGACATGGTTTAGAAATCTCTGAGAAATACAAGGGGCGGGGTGGGAATTGAGTGTGAAGGAGGTCAGGAAGCAGATATTTGCACTAGGAGTCACGGTGTTTCTTTGTTGCTTACTACGTGGCGTGCACTTTGCTAAACTCTCTACTCCTGGAACCCCAACATTAATGAAGAAGGAACAATCACCCCCATTTTGAAGATGGGAAAATGGTTAGGTACATTGCATAATTGGTTGAAGTCTCTGGGATTAATCAGGATCAAAGTAGGGAATGGTAATCCTAGCTAGTCACCCTACAGAACGTCAGTGCTTGATCTTCGGATTCCAAGACCCACTGGTGAGACTGGAATCAGTGAAGCAGAGATGGAGGGAAGAAGATAGTCATTGCTGAGGTGACCTAGACTAGCTGAATTTGCAAAGCATGGAAAGTATGACTGACATTCTACTTTCCTACCTGAAGAACTATGTAGATAGTAGTACCATGTAGAATTCCTAGGACACAAAAGAAATGATTTATTTTTTGGGGGGATTAGGGATCAGGAAGGTGAGTTTGGCTTCAGACGGACCGAACACTGAAGCCACTTTGGAGCATCCACAGGGACACAGTCCTGTGGTGTTCGAGTAGGGTCAGATCTCCCTCCTGCTCTCTTTGAATTTGTTTTGTATTAGTCCCTTTGCCCTCATAAACTGCCTATTTGTAGATATGAGAGTCACAAGCTTCCTAGTCCATTAACAGGAGAAAGTAACAATTGCCTTCTCCAGCTGCTCTGAAGATCTTGGCGGGTCAGAGTGGGCTATCTATCCACTCCCAACTGCCATTGCGGTTCAGTATATATGTTGAAGGTCTTTTTTTTCTATTTTGAGACAAGAACAGGGTCATTCAGACCCTATGGACCCCAGGAGTGGATCTCTCAAGAAAATGAGATTGTGTTTAGAAGTGGGGTGAGTGGATTCTGGGTAGTGGAAACAATAGTCCATCCATGACTCAAGCAAGCTGGATGCCTCCTTTATTCTCAGTGTTCCAGAGGCACACATTCCTCTGTCTGTTGGATGAAATTCTCCCAGTATACATGACATCTTTGCAATGATGCCAATATATCCGTTTCCATATTCTTGAGCTGTTTTGCCCCCAAGCTTTATTGAGATACTAACCTTTCTTTGCTTCTTTTTCTCTCTACCATTGTGTTATATTCATTTCGTGCCCCTTTCTCGTCATGCTCTCCAGCCATCTATATGCAGCTCGAGGGCAAGGCCTCTAGGGCGCATTGCTCAACCGTGCCTGCTACAGTGGATGCTTGCAATAGGTTTATTGATATAAAGTAATTACAAGCAGTAGAATTTTATCTCTGGTCTGGGAGATGTGTGAAATCACTTGTTTTCACATGGAGATACATTTGAAAGAAACCCAGTGTTTTTCCATGCCAGGTGTTCACCATAGAATCAGAAGGATTTGCCTGGGGATTAGATCTTAAAATTAAACCATCTCAATGCAAGTTGAGCCCAAAAGGAGAGAGGACGGTTTACAGACACATGCGGCAGTGGATTATAACGTGAGGTTGCTACTATAAAACTAGTATTTGCCTTGTGAAACTTCTAAAACAAAGAAAAAATAATTTTGCTTTTGTAAACCACGAAGGCTGATAGATGGTAATTATTTTCTGCTTGGCTGCAATTATGATTTCATAACATAATATAGTATATTAATGACCATGTTGTTTTAATTGGAGAAGCAAGTATATTAAGCATATCTATGAGAGTTTAACACCAGTAATATATTTGAATTCTTAACTTTATGGGAAAAGCTGTAACCATTATTTTTCAATGTCAGAGCATTTAACTCCAAAGCCAAAGAATTTGAGGAATGAGCTCATCAATACCAAGAATGGCAGAACTTTTTCCTACTATTTTTTTTCCTAAAAGATGTTACACCCGAGTTTGGAAAGATGCAAATTCTGAAATTTATGGTTAAATGGGGGGGGGGGGAGAGAGAGAGAGAAAGAGAGAGCACTAACTGTGGTGCTCCTTGATCCTGGCTCTTATTTCTTTGCTGTAAAGTTGTTCATGGTTGTTTTCTGTGTACTCAGTAGGCTGAGACACAGATGGGAATTAGTGCATTTATCAATCTGACTACAGGACAAGACTTCTGTTAGGCTCTTCAGGACTTTGTGTGCTTCTCTGGGTCTCGTATATCCTTTCCCATTGTATAAAAAGACAACACCAGATTTCACCTTGAGAGTGGACCTAAGTGCCTGGAGGCTATGGTTAATGAAAATCTATATAATATACATACTCCCTCTGTCCCACTAGCACAGTGGACAGGGTTTTCATGAACCTTGGTGAAAAGCTGCCAGTATTTCTTGAGTGTCAGTGGTATCCTGAGTACCACGTATTATTCACCCACCCACCCCAGGAGCCCGAGTATTCTGTAGAAAATCCTATAAGGCAAATATTATTACTTGCATTTTACAGAAAACTGAGCCTTTGGATAAATCATTTTGCTCAAGAATACAACCAGTAATTGTTGGGGTTTGAAGAATACCCATTTGCTTCTTTGGGAATTACGTTTATAAATGTGCTGTTTCATTGTGATCTTTGGCTTTGAAGTAAAGTTGGAAGGAACAGGCAGCTGGAGAGGTGGCTCAGTGGTTAAGGCTGACTGCTGTTTTGAGCAGGATTAGAGTTTAGTTCCCAGCACCCACATCAGGTGACAGCTCACAACTACCTCCTCTACTCCAGCATTTTCTTCTGGTCTCTCTTCAAACACCTGTGCGCGCGCGCGCGCACACACACACACACACACACACACACACACACACACACGGACACACACGCGCACGCACACACACATAAATAACAATAAAAAAGGAACTGGATGTATTCACAAATTATTCAAGATGTACTTATAAATAAAAATCCTCGTGTAAGAGGCATTTTACTTTAGGTGGGCAACGTTAATTCACATGGTCAACATGGCAAGCCCTGTTCTTTTGTTTCTTGGAATTAATATTGTTACCTTTGAAGCTGAATAGCTATGCAAGCGCAATCAATACATTTGTCCTTTTGGTCTTTGGAGCTGAAAACCTGGTTTTAACAAAATTCTGTCTGTGCATAGTTAATAGCCTCAGCATCCATACACAGATCCCTGGATGCATAAGGCTGTGGTTTTACGTTTTTGTCATGAATGACTGGAGCATTCATGTATTATCCAACCATGCTTTTCTAATGGGGATAAATGTGCTGCGTGGTGGACTCTCAAGATGGCAAGATACACAACTCATGCTCAGTGAAGCAGGGGAAAATGTATTATCCCTTTGCCATGCTGTGACATGCATATATTCCATTCAGGCTTCATGGGGGTATTAAATCCAGAGAGAGATCAAATGAAAATGCAGAGACAGGCCTCCACTGCCGCCTTCTCCAAAAGTTTCTCTCGGCTTAATGCTATTTGTATAGACTTTAGAAAGTACTACTGTTTTGTTTTAAAGAGAAATCTGCTAAAATATTATATAAGTTTTTTGATCTCCTTAGAAGGTACATTTTGTTAAACTGCCTGGGAATTCAGGGAGATTTTTAATAAATAATAACTTAAGGGAAAGAGTGCCATTCTGGTTTAATAGTAATAAAATGTGGAAAAATGTAAAATTTACTTATAAATTATTGCAACAATGTAAGCTCAATATTTTATTTCCTAAAGGTCATAGCTTACATAACTTGTTGCAAATAATTGTTTTTGTCTGGCATATTGCCTTTTGTCCTGTATTGTGGTGGCATTTTAGAAGCTGAAATGTATGTACCTCCGTACCTCTGGTTAATGAATAAATCCTGTGAGCAGACACAATTCCATTATTAAAAAGTGCCTCCTCCTGCAAAGCACATCCTTTGATAAGAGCCTTTCTAGAGGAGCCACCATTTCCAATCTGTGTTTTTCCTTGGAAAGAAGTGTAGTTGGTTGTTGTTATTTGTTCTTTTTACTATATGGGGACTCACCACCCAGCTCCCAGATAAATACACAGAGGCTATTCTTATGCATGCCCAGTCTTAGCTTCACTTGTTTCTAGTCAGCTTTTTAAATTTAAATTAATACCATTTCTCTTTAACTGCATTTTACCTCTGGGCTTTTAACCTTTATTCTGTATATCTTTCTTTCCTTCTTACTCCGTGGCTGGCTGTGTGGCTGGGTGGCTGTGTGACTGTGTGGCTAGGTGACTGGCTTCTGGTGTCCTCCTCTCATTCTCCTTTTCTCGTTCCTCCCTCTTCTGTTCTTCTCCTATTTATTCTCTTTGCCTGGCCGCCCTACTTATCCCTCTCTCTTGCCTAGCTATTGGCTGTTCAGCTTTTGATTAGACCAATTAGATGGTTTAGGCAGGCAAAGTAACACAGCTTTACAGAGTTAAACAGATGCAACATAAAAGAATACAACACATCTTTGCACCATTAAACAAATATTCCGTAGCATAAATGAATATAACACATCTCAAACAAATATTCCACATCAGAGAAGAATATTAACATTGGCGAGATCTGGGGAGTCAGGGTCTAGTGGCTCACAGGAGGTACTCTGTGATATGCCCTGGCTGTGTTGCTGACCTCAGAGACCAGCTATTCTAATGGAAATGTAAGTGAAGAGTGTACTTGGAATCCTAGGTATTGGTATTTTGGGAACACTAGACAGCTCTTATAGCACTTAATCAGAATTAGAGTCAGAAATTGTGGACTTAGTTCCTGTAACTCTATCACAATGACCCAAGAATTAGAAATGACAATGTAAATCAAGATTGTGTCCTTGGGTAGAAAAAAATTGTCAATAGCTTTAGTTTAAATAAGGGAAAGCGAAGACTTTTAAAGGACATTGGTCTCTAGTTGGTTCAATGGGCATCATTGTGGTCCATGTTCACGAGCCCCAGTGTTTGCTTTCCAGGTTGTGGAGGCCCTGTAACCTCAAGGGTTTCAGACTGCCTTTCTCAGGATGGTTCAAGATGATGACTGGAACTCTACCCATCTTCTGCTAAGGGGTGTACATCCAAGAGAAGGTAAGGAGTTGACATCCTTAAGAGAAATTTCCTTACAACTCGTTTGCTATGTGATTTCCTCTGTGACCACAGCTAGCTGCAAAGGAATTTGGGGAATGGAGTCTCAATGCTAGGAGGTAAAAGTCAATGATGCTTGTTACTGTAAGAAAAGAAGAAATGATGTTGGAGGGGTAACCTGTGTCTCTGCTCCACCACCTCTAAATAGCTATTTAAGAATGTACAATTTTATAATGGCAGAAAATGACCCTCTAAATTTAATAGGGTCATTTTTTAAGGATAGAAAATAAGAACAAGGACTATCATGCTTTTTATTATCTTTCTATTCACATCTATTTGTCTATTACAACATTACTTCCACTCTCTTTAGTTTCATTCTCCAAAGTTTCAGTATAAGCAAAAATCTTACTGGAAAGATTTATCCTTTTCAACACTGGTGAAGCACCGAGGGCATGGGAGTCGTCCGACTTTGTTTACAGATCTCCAAGCAGGCAGTCTGCGCTGCTAGACAGCACTCGGAGTTCCCTGAACAACTCACAGCTCTGCTCTTGGAGACCTCGCCTTGTCTTGTTCCTCCAGCATCAAATACCCTTTCTGTCCATGCAGATGGTCTTGTCTCAAATTTCACTAAAAAAATAATGATAAACTGAAAAGAACAGTTCATGGCAAATCCATCTGCACTGGATCCAGACCTGCGGTCTTGTCTGTTCCAGTGGATGGAGAGTCTTGTTTCTTTAGTAACCCAGCTCTGCTCTCCTGTGATAAATGCTACCACGTCTCTCATCCTCAAAGGCTTTACCCCTGCAGTTAGGCATCCTTTCTCAAGCATCTTTTGTTCCTCCATGGAATCACTGCTATGAGAATTCAAAAGTATGTTAAAAACTCCCATGGAACAGAATTTACTTTCTATTTTTGGTTTCCTTCTGTTCCTCTTGAGAGAAGGGTGTGTCATCTGCATTCCTGGCCCCACTGTACTTAAGTCTCTTTGCTACAGTTCACAAACTTCTTGATAAGATGTCAGAGACTCACCATTTCCAGTTCATAAACATGGACAGAACTGATCAACTTCACTCTAATTCCCATTTCTTGAGTGGTTCAAGACCGCCCTGAGACTTCTAACCCACCACTCTGCTTCTGATCTTGCCTCTCCCCATGTCAAGAGCACTGCAGTTTGAGGAGTGAATGAAATTACTTGTTGCTCTTCTGTTTATCCTCCAGTGGCTGAGCTGGAATGACAGTGCAGCTTCTTACTATGGCCCCTTGGCCCCACGTATTCTCACCTCTTCTTGACTATACAGTCTCAGTGTCTATTTGTCTTGCCATCGGCTCTGTCACATGGACTATTTATGTTCTTCATAAACACCAAGCTTGAGCTCTCTGTGTGCACTTTGCTTTTACGGCTTGGGAACCTTTGCGTCTTTGTATCTGTGAGGCTGGGGGTCCTCATTCATGCCAGCCTATGTTTTGTGAGCCGCCTCTCAGATAGACCTACTATGCTGTGCTCTTGACTTCTCCCTTCCATTCCCTGTCCAGGCTTACTATTTCTCATAACATTTATTAGCATATAAGACTCCATTACAGGCTCATGCCTGTTTTTGTTTCATTACTGTCTTCCTTACCGAATATAAAGTCTTGAGATGTTATCTTACTTGCCTTTGGTCCCCTGTGCCTAGAAATGGTCAAATTCATGGGATACTAATATGTAAAGTTATGATTCTGAAATCTTAGGGCTGTTGCACTTAGTTACTTAAAAAACAAATTCATTTTATTTGTCCTTTTACTTTATCTGGGCTGTGTGATTTCAGTCTTTAAACTTTCTTTCTTTCTTTTTGGAAGAACACATCAGTATGTAGCAGGCTCAAGAACAGGAGGCAAGAAAAGGTCGGTCTGACATACATTCTGTAAGGTTTGCATTCCAAAATGGTCAGAAACAGCTCCATTAGGTGCTGGAGCACAGGGTACATTTCAGAAGCTGAAAAACAGGGAAATCACCTCCATCCAGCTGTCCACTGGAAAACCATGGTTGCAAGGCAAGGTGTGCCATTTTCTTCCAAGTTTGTCTCTGTTTTACACAGGTGCTCTTTCCACATGTGTTGACACAGATTTCGTTTGAACAACCATTCTCTGTATGTTTAGAGTAGCATCAAAAGTGTCTGAATGTCAGAGTATGGTGGCTCATGCCTCTAAAAAAAATCATTGCTGGGGAGGCAGAGACAGGCAGATCCCCCCTCCAGCTCTCTCCATGTTCCTGTTATTCCCTCATGTTCATGACCTCTTCTTTCTTATTATTCACACACACACACACACACACACACACACACACACACACACACACACACCCATCCATTTGGTATTCTTCTAATGTACACGTTTAGGGCTGAGCTCTTGAGACTGAATTAACTATCAGAGAGCTCATCCCTGGAGAAGACGGATTTTCTTGCTCCTGGCAGCTACTGATGGCTTGGAGCTCTTTATTTAGGGGTGGGGCCTTGTGAAAAACTCCTTATTTACATTAACATGTCCTCTCTTCCTTCTTCACTCCCTTTCTCCTTCCCTCTTTTCACCTTTTATTATGGCCACTACTCTTGGACAGAGCAGAGAGTTTATCTGGATGGATTTCTATAAGATTAATGGAGCATTCTCCAAAGGAACAAAGCATCTGAGCACAAATTTACTGTTTTAACCCCCAGACTTAGAGCCCTTCTTTTCCTAAAACTTTGGTCATGTTCACTGTTAAAGCAAGCATCTCTTTCAATCATGGACGAACACCCATTTTCATATTGTACTTTTATCTCAATGCTAAAGACTATGGCGGACTGAAGGCTAGAGGTTGGTATGTTTTATTTTAAGTTGCTTTTTATGACCAATAGCAGGATGATTTCTCACTGGAATAAGTCCGCATTGTCATCTGCTTTTATAATAATAGCAAGATCTGCGAACACTCTGGAGTTTTGGGGATAAAAGAAAATATTCTTAACTTGCACTACACTTGCCCCTTGGGATTGTCCATTTTTTCTTAAGAAAGCACTTAAATAGATTAGCTGCTCCATATAGCTTTGAAGAAATGAAAAATGCTATTGGAAAAGGTGCTGGTGACCACAACAATGCACTAGCAATTGCTGTTTAGCTTATCCCTTTGTAATCCTCTGTTCCACCTCACTGAGGCTGGTAATGTAAAAACCAAAGGCAGAACCAGCAGCGTTGAGACAGCTGAGTCTGTGGTATACTGGCTTCTAGTGCCTGCCTCTGTTCCTGACTCATGGTGCTGGGATCTCAGGATTGGAGGAAGTCACTGGGCATGAGAGGACCTTCTTGAACCATCCTTTTTTTTTTTTTTTTTTTTTGAGGCAGGCAATGCAGATGAGACACTGACTCTGGAAAGACTGCAGGCATTTGCTGTTTGAAGATGCCACCGTCTGTCACAAGTAGCAAGTGGCCTGCATGTTTGTTCCTTGAGTCGTGGTCTCTGATGTTCAGAACCAACACAATCAGATTGGAAGTTCTTTCGATATGCAGAATTCAACTTGGCCTGGTGAATGCATGCCTGTCATCCCCTCCCATGGGATCCCTAAGGGAATTCTAGCCGGTTCAGACTACACAATGAAGCCCTTTCTCAAGACAAACAACAAACAAACAAACAAACAAACAAACAAACAAACAGTAATTCCCCCACCATCCCTCAAAGGAAAAATATGCCTTCTTGGACCCAAGGAATAAGCTTCATTGTAACAAGGTTCCCAGTGATGAATTTGGACATCCACAATACATTGCATACTTCAAATAATCAAAGGTTAGTATTTAAAAGGTACTTATTACAAAGATGAGAACCATTTGAAGTGACAGATGTGTTTATTATCCTGATTTTATCATTTCATCATGTGTGTGTTTTTCTCTATGAAAACATTACATTGATCCTACACCTCAAATATACAATACAATTATTATTTCAGTTAAAAATAAAGGAAACCCCTCCAAAAGCTCCTGCCAATGGCAGACATCTTACCATAGCAGACACTGTGTACAGCCAGAAAGACCATTCTGAAATTACCTGATTTATTTCGCATTATCTGCTTAGGGAAGACTGATTGGAAGGGTCAGAGGTGTTGGATTTCTGATTTGTTCCCTCACCCTTGTGTCCCGGGGTAGAGAAGTATGGTCTTCCTTATCTCCTGTCCTCATTTGACAATATAAACCTTTCAATTTCATGTTTAGCTGTCCTTTCATTCATAACAGTTTATCTTTGGGGAAAAAAAATCGATATTTGTCCCCAAGTCATTTCTTTTGGGGGTTTGGTTCAGAAGAATGAAAAGGATTGAGGAATATTCTTAGTGTCTACCAGAGCTCTTACAAAGCTGCAAACCTCCTAGGTCCGCAGAGAGGCTAGGATGACTAATGGGCACAAACAGCGAGGAAGGACACTGAAGAATCTTCCCTAAGGCGTGCTGTTTTATTTCTTCAGTGAGACAGCCAGCACAGAGACCACTAGGGTGGGCCTTCAAAGCGAGCAGTTATCTGCCCAAAGTGGCTCAGCGGGATTCACAACAAAGGACTTCTCAAGATCAACAGTCTTTGCTGACATTGGAATGGGTTCAGGGCATTGAAAATACGATTAAAATAAAGCCAAGAGACAATAGCAGAAGTGGAGAGGGATCCCTTAGGGCCCTGGGGGTGGGGGTGGGGAGAAAGACTCAGCAGTTTTCTGGAGATGCAGAGAGGAAGCTGTTGCAGCTGCTGATCCAAGTGGTGTTTCTTTTTTTATTCCTGAACTATCAGTAAACCTGTGAATGCTACGCTCTGAGATGCAGCATGACATATTGCAAAGAAAATTTTAAGTAGTTGTATCAACCAGTCATTGTTTTATACTCCAAAAAATCTCAACACTTTTCTTCAGGCCCCCTGTTCAGTTAATACTGTTTGCATATGGAGATGCAGATGCTGACTCTCTTGGCAAGCAGAGGGCTACAGAGCATCACCCTTTAAGGTTGGTTTCACAATGCTTAACATGTTGGTATGGCAATATTCTCTACTAACAGCCAAGGAAGAACTTAAGATATTAACTATTTGAAGGGTATTTGGAGAATGAAAACCAAAACAGAAGCCCGTCAAGACGAAGCATCTCAGAATAGGCGTGCAGGTGAAGGCAGTCTGCCCATAAGAAATTCAGGGACCCAGCATATGGTCACACATATTGTGTACTGCACAGCTCCAGGGGGTAGCATTTTCATGACCTCCATGAATGTCACTCCAAAGTTCTGAAGTAGCAGCTATGAGAGCTAGCTGCTAATATTCCTAGTACAAAACTCAAAATCTTTGGGTCTTATTTATTTGTGCTAATATTTAAAATTCTCTAATTAGTCTAGAAACATGCAAAGTTTGTAAAGTGGCCCCTGAAATGGTCTTTATGTATCCTTTTTGTCGTGTGACAGGAATCTGACAGAGCTAAAAGCCACCTTCCTTTTTCAAATGGAAGGAAGTGCCAGAACACTGCTTCGGACTCTTGTTGGGGCTGCGGTTGTGAACTGATATTCAGAGGCATACACAAGTTCATTGGTATCATTCATATGCTCATCAGGAGGTGCGTGTGGTGGTATTTGGCTTGTGATCTAACAAATAAAGCTTGCCAGAAGATCAGAGTGCAGAGCTAAGCCACTAGTTAGCCATAGACGCCAGGTAGTGGTGGCTCACACCTTAATCCAGCACTCAGGAGGCAGAGGTAGATGGATTTCTGTGAGTTCAAGGCTACCCTGAGCTACACAGGATGGATCCAGTCTAAAAGAGAGTCAGAGTCAGGGGATGGTGGCTCAAACCTTTAATCCTAGTACTTGGGAGTCACAAAACTTAAATCCCAGCACTAGGGAGGTGGAGGCAGGAAGGGATATGGCTGGGTGGAGAGAGGAATATAAGGTGAGAGGATCATGAGATCAAGGCATTCAGTCTGAGGATTCGTGGAGACAGGATCTTGCCCCCTTTGGTCTGAAGATTCAGTAACAATAAAAAGTGGCTGGCTCCTTTACTTTCTCTGATCTTTTAGAATTTACCCCAATATCCGACTCTAGGTATTTATTATTAAGACTAATTAGAATTTGTACTACAGGAATGCTTTCCAGCCCATGACTGAGTTGGAATCCATCTTCTTTCACTAATCGGTTCTTTACTCTTCTTCCCTTCCCTCATTCAGTCCTTGGGTCCAGTCTTCATCCATGCTTCACACAGTTGCCATGACGATTATGCGATGATTCCTATAGACCATGAAGTATCAGAATCCACCCAGAGAGCAAGTAAAGCTTACGCTCTTAAATCTAAGCTGACATCTCCTTAATTTTGCCGGCAAATGCCGCAGTTAGTAATGTGAAATGCTAGAGGAAGGAAGGGTGGTCGCTACTAGATACTTGCATTTACATGAGGGTGATTCGAAGAAGGAAGATAGACCTCTCTGTTGATGCCTACAGAGAAAATTATGGGGATGTGGGAAGACAAAGGAACACTTACTTAGAAGTCTAGTTAAGCCTTTCAACAGCTGAGAGGCAACATTTCAACACAATTACCAACGGCTTATGGCCTTTCTCCCTTCCCTGCTAAAGACTCCCAACTATGAACCTCACCAGAAACCTCGACCAAGGTGGAGGACATGCACTAAATCCTTTGTGCAAATCCAGTGGCTCCTGGGTTTTATTTTTACCAGATTATAACCCATCCAAGGTATCTCTGGGGCGCTTTATAATCTCACTAATCAAAAAGAGAAAAACAAGGAAATTTGTGACTTGAGACACCCAAACAGTATACGTGGCAGATGTTAAGATGCTTGATTGCTGGTTTTCCTTGAGAAGCCCGGATTTTGGGTTTGTTTTGGTCTTTCCTTTTCTATTAGACTTATTCTGTGTCAGCAGTTGCGCTGACTAATCTGATGTCAACTTGACACACGCTAATGTTATATGAAAAGGGGGAACCTTGATTGAGAAGATGTCTGTGAAGGTCTGCCTCTAAGACATTTTCTTAAATAGTGATTGATGGGGGGGGGCAGCCCATTGTGCATGATGTTATCCCTGGGCTGGTGGTCCTGAGTTCTACTGAACAAGCCAAGGGAAGCAAGCCTGTAGGTAGCACTCCTCCATGGCGTCTGCATCAGCTCCTGCCTCCAGGTTCCCGCCCTGTTTGAGTTCCTGCCTCTGACTTCCTTCTATGACAACATCCATATGGAAGTGTAAGTCTGAGATACAAAAGAATAGGATGAATTTCTTTGAAAAGTATTTGGGTATTTGTTGGGCGAGCTCACCTCTTCCTCCTTCCTCCTCAGTGACTAGGTGAGTGGGACCCATGGTACTGCCAATGCCTTCCATCATGTGTGTTCTCTGATCCTGGAGGACTGGCATTTCCCTTTGCACACAAACCCCTACAATGCCATGAAGCTTGCCTTGGAGAGTGAAGCATGTAGAGATAGGCAGGGGCAATCAAGTGGCTGACTTTTTCAGAGGCCGTGAATACTTGGTTTATTAACTCTTGTTTCCACGATCCAGTGGCTGTCCTTAGCGTGAGCATATGGAGCTGCTGGCAGATTTGCAATGGTCACGCGCTCTGAGGCAGATACAAATCTGGTGTTTGCAAGCCACTGCGATCTGGCGAGCTGTTTGGCTTTGCGCTGTGACTTGCCCCTGATTTCCCCAAGCAAGCTCCGGTGGCTTTACATAGGATTGAATCAGAGACTTTGAGAGCCCCACCTCGTGTTCTGGAGATGGCCATTGTATAGTAGGACTGGTGGATATGAACCTTCTGAATGTTTCCTTTGTATGTGCGTGCAAGAGTACTTGTATATATGGGTGTGAGTGTGCATTTGTGTGCATATGTGTAGATGATAGAAGATAACCTTAGTTATCCCTTTGATGCTGTGTACCTTGTTTTGTTTTTTAAAACATGGTTTACTACTAATCTAGAACTCAACAAATGGGTTAGAATTGCTGGCCTGTCTCTTCCTCCCCAGCAATGGCATTATAAGCATACACAGCTTCACCTGGGTTTCCCTAAATTCTGTTTATATTAGAAAATATAGATGTTAATCAAGAACTGTTTTATATATTGTAACCAGTTAGAAATTAATAACAAATGCTGCTTATTAAAGTATCAGTTATATTTTTGAAAGTTAAACGTGATCTTTAACAAATTAATTGTCCCTGGTCAACTGTAACATTTTTTGAAATGGACTGGAGTAAAGAGTTTTGATATCTTTCCTCAATCATATCTATTGTTCAGGAACTTTGAGTAAAATTTGATCTGTCTAAGGACAAGAGACTATAAAAATTACTGGCTAATTTTCTCAAGAAACAGAAGAAAATTAGGATCCACACAAAGCAATTCTTTCCTATAACATGGCACCAAGCTAGCAACAGATATGGGATTATTATTGATCTTTACACATTGTTTATGGTGTTGAGACAAGGTGGCGTACATGAAATGCAAGGATGATTGCTGCATTGTGAACTGCCCAGCCAGCCAACTAGGACAGGAAATGTCTCCTAGCGAGCCTGTGCACCAGGAAGGCGACATCAAAACTCTGGGAGACCACACTGGGAAATATTCAGGGTTTAAAAAAACAAGGGATTATTTCTTCGATAGTAAATTTATCTTTCAAATACTTTAAGTTAACTCATAGCTGACCCAATGATACAAAGAGACAAAAGCATAGATTCATAACCAGTGTCTCTACTTAAATCAATTTGATTAAGAAAATAGACAAAAGAATGAGAAATTAATATGTTTTCAAAACCAAAACAAAACTATGAAGAATGAAATTAGAGGTTAATTTATCAAAAATTAAATTCAGTGTCTCATAGGATATCTCAAATTCCTATATTCTCAGATAATGCCTACTTTGCTGTGTTTTAGAGTAATTTGTTCATAAATTTTAATGTTAACTTAATATTATTCTTGTTTATGCTCCCTGGTGGTAGGCAGGAGACACACTGTGGGTTGGATTAATTTTACTCTCACCAGGATATGAAGCTTTGCCACTTGCTAGGAATGACACAGTTTGTTTATTCAGTAGCTTCAGTAGCCCACATGGGGTACTTCCTGTGCCTCTCCTTAAGAGGGTTTTCTTCGCGTAAGCTCGATTTCGAGCATCCATCGTCTTTTGTTTTCGAGGTGAGGGACGTTGAAGAGAGGGTGGAAGGGTACCAGGATCTGCTGCGGTAGAGCGGCTTCTGTGAGCCACCCCTAAAGTGTAGAACCTGCTTCACTTTACTGGTGTCCATCCATGTTCTTTCCCTGGGTCAATCATGGGCATGAAAGAGAAAAGAAGCTGCCAATCTCCCTGTCACTGACTCTGGCAGATGGATATGTCTTACCATTCTTACCCTTTGAGTGAAGCTATCTAAGACAGACCTTGTCAATGTCTCCTGTGGACCTCTCTCAGAAGCTCAGACCCCTGTCTGCCGGGAGGAGAGCAATATTAGTTCCCAAGATATTTTCCTAACAGAAGGCTATAGTGTCCAGTATGGCAGCCTAGCATGCATATTGCTACAAAGATTTACTTAAATTCAACCCCCATCCCTCTCTACTGTCATTTTTACCACATGTCACCTTGCTTAATTGTTTTTCATTATTAAATCTGGACTTCTGTTCTATTATCTGAAAAGAGGGCTACCCATTGCCCTCTGGATTTGCTTGAAAGGTGACAATTTGCTTTCAGCTGTAATGTCTTTTGAAAAGTTGTTCTTCAATGAGTTGATTATCGGATTGCATTTTGTCTCATTATTTACAAAAGTCATTTGAAGACTGAAATCTGAGAGTACTTAACAAGAAGAAGACAATGAAGATTTAAAATCTCCTAATTTATCAAAAATAGAAAAACCTCTGTTAATGGTTCAAGTAACTCCTTCGTTTGAAAAAGGCATGGTGATTGAAATGTGAGCTGTTCCCCACAGCCCCTGTCAGAAGGCTGTTCCTTCAGTGGTGCACCATCTCTGTTTTGGAAAGCCGGGGAATCATCTGGAGGTGGCGGCTAGCTGTCAGAAATACATCTTTCTGAGCTGGTCTTTGAATGGTTCCTGAAAGGCCTCGGTTCCTGTCCCAGGGCCTACTCCCAGATGTTCTGTGATGTGAGAAACCTCCAGCACACACTCCCCTACCCCACACGTTCTACTTCCCTTGCCTCCTTGGAGGGAAATCCGCTGATACTGTGAGCCAAAGTAGATCTCTCCTCCCTTAAGCCGTTTCTGCCAGGTATTTTCTCGCAGTGATTCAAAAGCAACTAATGCAGATGGAGTTGGGAGTGGACTTAGAAGAATAAAGAAGCCCATTTCATGAACTGAGCCGGTGAAAACGATCACAACTCACACCAGTCTAATCTTGGTCATTTGTAGATACTAGATATAGTTTCATAAATATGCTTACTTATGCATTTCTTGTAAGAATTACTGCCTTTATTTATCACGTGGGCACATCTGTGTCATGGCGTCCGTGTGAAAGCCAGAGGATGTCCTGCAGGACTCGCTTCTCTCCCACATCTACTGAAGAGGAGAGTCTAGGGATCGTGGTACCTTTTACTAATATGAAAATCCGTGCACAATGGTTACAAGACAGAATGAGGAATCCGGGCCGCATCACCAGCTGCTCCGCTGTTCCCGCTAGAGAACCAGCTCTTTGTTGCTGCTCTGCAACCTCACGACGGGGAAGCTGCAAGCAATGGCTTGCTGTCGGCTCATCCACACTCGAAGAAAGAGCATGGAACCCCTTGCTCCCGGTTCTTACCAGGTCAAGTATTCCCAGAGAAGACCATGCCCAATGGGCCAAGCTTCCCCAATACAATTGGCTATCAGACCGAACTTCCACAACAGTCTACCATGTGAGTTCTGGAAACTGAACATATATCATCAGACTTACCCGCTGAGCCATCTTGCCAGCCCTGCTTAAGCGCTTCTACCTCACAAGAGAACAAGTCCTGTGGGAATGAAAAGATCTGATTCATAAGCCACAGAGCTCTGAAGAGGTGCTTGGTAATCTCTTGAGGAGCTGATGCTGTATGGCACCACTCACTTACCAGAGCCTCTGCATGAACTCATTCGCACCTCCCTTCTGGTGGTACCCAGAATCAGACCCGGGCTCTTTTGCATGCTAGGTAAGCGTGCTACCTCTGAGCTATATGCCCAAGCCAACTTATTTTTAAAATTCATCATCCTTCGATCTAATAATAATTTTCTTAATTTCTCCTCCATGTTTAGGGCTCAGTTAGAGAGACTGAGAACTTACAGAGCTTAAAAATTCATGAGTTGATCATTGGCTGTGGTATAATCAATAACGTTGTCAGTCACCTTGAACAGACAATGAGATTTACCTTGCTGTATAAGTATGCATGATAGGGACAAAGCAGATATTCAAAAATCCTCTCATACTACTATTTTCTCCTGATTTTGCTTCTACATCTTTTTCAGAAAATTGTTAAATCTGATGACTCCAACTAAGGTCTTCTCAGTGGGTTCAGAGAGCATCAGTTGGCTTTTGAGGATGCCCTAAGATCTCACATCCCACAGTCAGTTTCCTTCCTGTCCAAGGGCTTGTGGGCACAGTGTAATGTCAGTGACCTGCAGTAGTGTGGGGCTTTGGTAGCACAAAATGACAGAGCAACACAGAGGAGGCCAGGTTCTGTCACCTGCTCTCAAGTCTCTATAGCTCTGGTTTCTCTGCAGCAATTCATTTTGCCCACAAGCACAAAAGTCACAAAAAGCATATGGAACAGACCTCTGCATCTCCATGCAGGCAGGGAAAGGTTACCTATGCCACAGGAGAAAAGAACAATGCAGTCCACACAATAAAATCTCATTGGCTTTCTGTTAATTTGTCTTAGAACTGTGAAGCAGCTAAAGAAAAAGTGAAAATGACAATAATGTTCCCAGCTTCGGACCTGGGAGTTTGGATGCTCCAGAAATTAGATTTCAGCCTAATGGATGATTTTCAGAACTGCACAATGCGGAAGTGGCTACCTGGAATTGTTGGAATCAGACGAGGAAATATTATGTCAAGGAATCATAGATTGTGAAGTTGAGCCTAGACTCTTTCCTTTCTCCCTCATTTTAAATCCCTTTATAGAACAAAATTACATTTCATGTAAAACTCCAGGATTCCTTATTCTACCCTCCCCAGACAATCTGTCTCCTTCTTTCCCCCCTGTTACCTATTATCTCTCTGTTTCTCCTTTTTTCTTTCCCTTTCCATTCAGGAGAACACATATCTGGCAGCTATTTTGCTGGGAGAGCTTTGCTTTGTCTATTTTGTTTTAACATTCAAATGCTCAACTTGAATTCCTGTCTCTTTAGACATCCTGTAAGAATAGTATGCGTTGGAGTTTAAGATGTAATTTCCTCTCTCCACACTCTGCTCCATGTCACCGGCAGCCTGGCTCGTGGGTTTTGCATTTCCCAGGCATTCAAGTGTTTATAGAATCTAACGATCCTGATCTCTCTCTTCTTCTTCTTCTTCTTTTTTTTTTTTATAAAGCAGAAAATGATAGTCGAACATGGCACAGTTCCCAGTGAAGCCGCATGACAAGTGGCAGGCAAACCGAATCTGGGCCGTGGAAAGCAGCCATGGGTATGAGATCTTACAAGAGTTGTCCCATCCACCCACCTGCCACGTTCAATGACGCCAGGACTCGGCAACTTCATTTGCCAGGAGAAAAGGAAACTGAAAGAAGATATTTGAAATCTTCCCTCATCAGGGTTGCTTTTGAAATTCTGTCTACTAAAGCGTAGTAAAGAAAAAAAAATTGTAATGCCAAATGAATTAAACAGCCAGGCCAAGATGTGAAGGCATGCATGATTCTTAGAGCAAGGTGATTTCCTATGAATAAACAAAACCAAAAGGGAGTAGAAATTACTTTTTATTTTCTTTATTCATTAAGCAAGGAGCGACATTTAAGTAGTTTCATCTTAAGGTAAACTGATTAAAATCATAAGAACTCTTCAAGCACTGGACTTGGATTTCTTTAGGCTACAGATGTGGGTTGGATGTATTATCGCTGAGGTTGTTAGGTAGGAAAAGGCTGATGACAATAGCCAGGTGTGAAAAAAGAGCAGAGCAGCTGGGCTTGGAGCGATTTGAAGATTAGGGCCAGGGTTGGAATTACAGGTGATGAAGCAAATAGAGCCAAGAAACACGCCCCTGGAACCTTAGTGCAATAATGGCAGGGATTCCATGCCAGCTCCAGCTGTAGGCATTCTGGACAGCTGGCATATGGCAATTTCTTCCAGTTTACACACGGAGCAGCTAAGGCATGCAGAGGTCACGCTGGAACTGAGTGGCTGGGCCAGGGTTTGAAGCATGTTCCTAACTCCTACTCCCTTCTAATGCCTTCTAACTCCTAAATCCCTTCTAATAGGAAATAGCTTCTAGGAGACATAGCAAAGCGTCCAAAGACTGATCTCAGAGACTCTGGCCAACTGTATGAGTGGACACATGATTTGCTACTTGGCAACTCTGGTTTGGAGCCATGAGGTCATCATAGTTGTATCCTGGGCTACTTCCCTAGAGTGGGAGTTCTTCCTGCTCTCTTTCTCTAGAGCACTGGGTCTCAACCTTCATAATGCTGAGACCCTTTGACACAGTTCCTCATGTTCTGGTGACCCTCCCCCACCATAAAATTATTTTTATTGCTAACTTCATAACTATAATTTTGGTACCGTTATGAATCTTAATTTAAATATCTGTGTTTTCCGATGGTCTTAGGAAACTCCCGTGAAAGGGTCATTTGCCCCCCCAAAGGGGTTACAGCCTACAGGTTGAGAACCTCTGCTCTAAAGCCCAGAAGGAATGCATGGCAGTGGTTCTGGGTCTTGTAGCCATCTAGACATAAAAATAACAGATTTTTTTTTGTGCTGCTTCAGAGGAACAGGAACATAGAGGAAGGAAGAACTTAATTTATGCCTGGACAGACCTCTGCCCACTTGCCCATTGGTGGCATGGTTGATGACAGAGAGCATGGCACTGCAGCTGGGCTGTCAGAAGCAGGGGTGAGGCTGATGGTCCCTGAGATATGTAACACTGGGGAGTAGGGCTGAATCATCTGGGTCCCTGAGGGAGAGGAATGAGAATGGGAAGATAAATGGCTATCTTTAATGACTATTGCAGAAAAGCCAGAGGGTTGGTCCTGGAGTCACTGATCATCCTATACCTGGGGGTTGGATTCTTGGAGCTGACCGATGTGGATGGAATTTGACTAAAGTCTTGATTACATAATTTGACAAATAGTTCTAATACAGAGACATAAGCAAGAAGGGTTGAATGTATACCACGAGTCTTACATCCTAGCATTCTTTTTCTTTCTTCTGTGTGCAAGAACGCTGGTTTGAAACAGCCTTGTTCCAACTAGCAGAGCCAGGGTGCAGTTTTGGAAAGCATCATTGAACATGTGGTGTGTCAAGCCAGCAGTTGTGGTGAACTTTGGCAACAATTACACACCACTCTCTTTCACTATAGTTTTCAAATTTTATTTATAAATTCAGGCTTTTTAGGCCTCGCGAGTTGAATTTTATTTACCAATATTTAGGACAGCTACTGAACACAACTGTGACGTTGGTAAGATCTTGGATCTGCTCCACTATTATAATGACAACTGCAATGTCCCACAAAGACACTGTTGCCCCTGACTTCTGTGGCAGAAGTGGGACATTTATCATGGCCCTTCTTCCTGCTGAGCACTGGTGTGGGGAGAAATTATTCTTCATCCAACTATCAAGGCAGCCACTGCAGAGTTGGCACCAGAAGGGGAAATAACTTCCTATTCTGGCTTGAAGATCTTTGTCTCTGCCCCCCGCACAGGAGAGCAAGGGAAGAAGGATATTTGGGTCCAAACAAGCTCCTTTTTGAATGCAGGCTCTGCGTCTTTTCAACCTGCTATCCTAAGCTACTTGTCTGAGACTTTTCTCCTCTGAAAAGTGAGACTAATAGACACAATTTTGTAGGCCGTGTTGTGATACTAAAAGAGATAGAGTGTGTCCTGGTGCCAGATTGCCTGGTTCTCTAAAAGCTAGTTCACTTTTACACCAAAACTTCTGCCAAGGAGAAATAATAACGAATGCGTTTTTAGAAAAATGCATCATATTCATGTCTCAATAAAAAAGTATCTTTGATGAAGGGAGTTAATTGTGGTAGCACTGTATCTTGGGGCTAAATACCTTGAGAAAGGCTCAATTTGCTCCAACCACTCAGACTGTCCCTGGTTCTGAAGAAAGACATGGCTCAGTTTCAGTTTCAAATATGTCAGACTTGGCAGAGACTAGTGTTTTAGGGAGCTACAGAAGGCACAGGATCCATAATCCTTGCCCTTGAGGAAGTCAAGTCCAAGGTACACAATGACAAAGAAACATTCTGTAGAATACAAATAACTTAAGCCTGGAAATAGATCCACATATGCTAAATTACAGCTTCATAAATGTATCCTCTTCTAAAATATCTACATAGGCAGACAGATCAATGGAACAGAATAGAATCTTAAGTAGGTCCAAATACTTCAGGGAATCTAGTGTATGATAAAAGTGGCGTTTTAAATCAGTAAAGAAAGATGGATTGTTTAGAAGATGGCACTGAGTCAACGTTTTCAGCCATTTAGGAAAAAAATTGGATCTCTATCTCTCTCCTGACACTAAAGTGCATTTTGGATGTACCAAAGCTTTAAAAATAAAATGAAAAGCTGTAAAATTTTCATAAGGTATCATGGAAAGTTTTTTTTTTCTTTTAAAGGAATCTTGAGTTGGGTAAGATTTCTCTTTCTTTCTTTCTTTCTTTCTTTCTTTCTTTCTTTCTTTCTTTCTTTCTTTCTTTCTTTCTTTCTTTTTTTCAAGCAAGAAACCACCTGAGTAGGTGTTAACAACAAAAGAGTCGTGTAAATCTGCTCTAAACCTTAAACCTCCTCCAGGGAAAAATACAGCAATTAAAGGCATAAACAAAAAGATGCTCCATGAATGCAAATGTCCATCTCCAAGAGTCTTACAAGGAGATTGAACCAAGTTTTACATATGTATACTGTGTGTGCATTATATGGTCAGATATATATTAAAGATTGTTCTAGACTGACAAGAAAAGTATAAGAGGTCTAGTAAAATGGGCAAAGAATATGAAAAACTAGCTCAGAGGGGGAAAAAATCTCTATTTTATGCATACAAGAATCTTTGATCTCATTCATAATTCAAGAAATGCAAATCCCAATTGTAGACCGGTTTCTCACTGGCCAGACTGATGATAGAAAATGCACAAATTGACAGTGTGGATAAGGGTGTGAAGATGCAGGTGTGCACACACATGCACAGTTGCGCGCGCACACGCACGTAAACACACACACACATGCTGATGTGCTAAAAGTTGGTACCATTGGCTAATACTATGCAAATTGAAATAAACAGATCTTAGAAGTCCTAATTTTGGTGATTTGTTATCTGGTTTTATTTGCACATCTACACAGAGTGGTGTGAATAAAATAGTTCATTGCTACATTATTTCAAATAGTAGAAGAAAAATAATTCATGTGATGAACAATCCATGTGTTGATCAACAGGGGACCAGTTATATGAGTTACAATACAATCATGTAAATTGTTATGTAGTCATAGAAAATAATTTAGTGTACCTACACGTGCCGTATTGGATTTTCAAGACGTTGTTAAGTTGAAATAGGAATGTCCATGGGCATACTGGTGCATGGTTAACTTCTGGGCACAAGGAAATCTGTTGACTGTGGTTACCTTCAGGGAGTAGGGCTGGGAGGGGTAAGGAGTGATCTCTACTTATCTTTGGATATATTTTGCTCTATTAGAATTTCTGATCAAAATCATTTGCTGGAGATTTGGCCCAGTGGTAGAGTACTTACCCAGAAGTGCAGGAGGCCCACGTTCCATTCCTAGTATCATGCCAAAAACACAATAAAAATCTTGTGGGGTGTTCATAACCAGCAAGTGAATTATGAGTGACTATGATTGCATAGGAATAGAACTTAGACTCTTGTTTTTGTTTGTTGTTCGTTTGTTTTCTGGCTGGGGTCCACTTACTGTCTCTCTCACCAAATCAAAGCCAGGAGCAATTTTTTCTTAGAGAAATGAAGCTGTTTTGAAAAATAAGAAACAGATTGAATCAAAGGGCTGCTCCATGAGGCTTTGGGTAAGAAGAGCTCTTTTCTTAGTCCCTGCACTGGTAGAAGGGAGAGATCAGCAGGCACGGGGTGGGGGAGGCCCAGCATGCTCTGTGAGCCGCAGCCTCTGAACCAGTTGCCTGGTCTCTGACTTGCTTCTGAGAATGAGTTCATCAGAATTGTGTGCCACCTGAAGCCATTGTGTGCTCTGGGTCTGCAGAGCAGTGTCCCCTGCGGTTACCAAGACCAGATGGCTCTACAGAAGAAAATGTGCCACCGTGTCCCTCAGGCACCAAGACTCTCCATGTCCCCTCCTTTGTCTTGGGCAGGTTGCAGCAGACAGAACATTTTCAAAAGCAGAGGTACTCAGGCAGCAGAGACTCACCAGACAGCTGAAACAAATATCTCTGTAAGACGGAGACTCCCAACACAGCAACCAGAAGGCCAGTATCCCAGGAACAAGAGCACAGATAGCAGCAGAAGCTGTCACAGGGAACCACTGATATCTTGAAGCCCAGGCCATACAATTTTAAGGATATTGTGATGCAATGATAAAATCATAGATTATATTAGTTGAGATAAAATTGTATCATAAAGTTTCCCCACTTTGCACTATGAATACATTTTTGTTGAATCAGCCTGGACACTGAATGGCTTCACTGATGGGGACAGGTAGACACTTCTGTGTCTAATAATAATGCACTTTCTGTAAAATGGGCAAAGCTTTCCTCTTCTGCTTGGGACTGCTCTGGAAGGTGAGGCAGACAGGGCAGGGCAGCTTTCATTTTAGCCAGCGGGAGATAACGGCTTGGGAGGGAGTTACGTGTCTTGCTTACAGTGAATTCATCTGTGGCAAAACTAAGGTCATAGCTAGGTTTTGAACTTCAAAACAATAGATCCTCAAAATCTCATGGTTTTGGGGGCCCTATTCCATTGTGACTGAAACAGCCACTGTGGCTTTTAATGAGGCCAAGGTACAAGGGGACCAAGAAGATACATGTGTGGAAAATGATTGGACTTTTGTTTTCAGCTTGTATTTCTTAAACCTACTGAGTACAAAATTCCTCCGGGCATCTTCTATGTACACAGCTGTTTGGATTTAAGGTTTTAGGAAATAACAGTTGAAACCAGTGTCATGACTTTATTCTCTCTCTTTCTCTTTCTCTGTATGAATGTGGTGTGTGTGTGTGTGTGTGTGTGTGAATGTTGTATATGAATTATATGTGGATGTGCCTGTGTATGTATATGTGAAATATGTGGACATGTGTGCATATGTTTGTGTGAATGTGGCGTGCATATGGTGTGTGAGTGTGTAGTACACATGATGTGCGTATGTGCATGTACAAATGTGTGGGTGTTCTGTTCCACAACTCTCTTGTCTCATCCCTTTGATTCAGAGTCTTTCAATGAACTTGGAGCTTGACAGGCAGCCAGCCTCCCCGTCCTAGAGGGCTTCCTGTCTCCACCGGCCTCCTGTGTCCACTGCCTCCCCGCACCCCCACAGAACCACAGTTACAGTCGTAGATGACCACACACAGTGTCTGAAGTGAGTGTGAAGGTCTGAACTCAGGTCTTCATGACTGTCCAGTAGACGCTCTCACATGCTCTCCAGCTCTGACTCAATAAAACTGTTTTGCAGGAGCTGAGGAGATGGCTCGGTAGTTGAGGGGATGGATTGCTTTTGTAGAGGGCCCAAGGCAAGCACTGGATAGCTGAAGAAAATCTTCTCGTCCTCACAAATCTATGATTCAGGATTTACTGGAAATCCAGAGCTGGAGTTTGCAAGGATTCTGCCATCACTGACTAACATGACCATACATGTTCTTAGCCTGTGAGCATCTTCCAGGCCCAGCATCTTTCCCTCCAGTTCTCTCTGGATTCTGGGAGCTTGTAAACAGATACAGCCTTGGCAGGTGATGCTGCACAGCGAATGAGCTCCGTGCCATTCAACTGTGAGGCACCACGGCCAATGTCTGAGAGTTGAAATTAACTTTTGATTAGCATGACACAGCTGTGGGCGGTTTCATCTCATCAGCACGCATTTCTGGGTCTCGCTTGCCTTTTCATAGACCGCCCGTGGATTCACCTCCAGCTACTCCTGCCATCCTTACCCACAGCGTCCTGCTCCCCATCAGGTTTTTCTAGTCCGATGGCTTCTTTATGTGGCTTTTTGATGTTTCAAAAGTAACGTGGAATGTGATAGGCCTTTCATTTTCAAGTGCGCTTTTCCCGGCTTTGATGCCTCATCAGAGGATATGTTGGAAAGACCAGGTGAAGGAGAAGTGGGGGATTGGCTCTCCCCAGGGCTGATGAATAACCTCTGCTCAGCTAGCTTTTTCCCCTCTGTGTCAAGAATGTGGGTTAAACAATATGTCTTCACTTCCCTTGACTTTTCAAGACATCTGCCAGGTTTGTTGCCTGGACACTTGACAAAATATAGACCTCCATTGGTTCTCTCTCACCCTGGGTATGAAATGGTATAATCCTTAACTGAACCATGGCGCAGTGGTGTGAACTTTCCGTTTTTGAGCGTCTCTCTTTGGATAATTAGGGTTAGGTGGGCAATGCATGTGTTGTTTTCTGTACACCTGTCTTTCCCTATTCGGCTACCCAGATAGCTGTCTCGCTTTTGCCTGGGAATATTTAAAGCCTTGACCTTTTGGAGGAAATAGCCTGAAACAGCTGAGAATGTGTGAATTTTCACTCTGCTCTGCAGTCCTGATCTCTGGAACGCGGTGTTTCAGATTGCAAGGGAAAGAAAAGGCTTCTTTATAACATTCAGTAATGGTACATTTTGTTCTGAAGAGCTTGGTCGTGCTTAAGCTATACTAGGCAAGGTCAGCCAAAGATTAAGATAGAACAGCAAATGCATTAAAAATTCATGCTGTGCTGTCAATAGTATTTATATAAAAGTACCCAGTATATATTTAAAAAATTTTAAAAAGCCAGCCTGGCATGGTGGCTCACACCTGTAATCATAGGTCTTAGGAGGCTGAGGCAAGAGGATGGCTACAAGTATGAGGCCAGCTTCGGCTACTGAGTTAGAATCCATCTTAAAAACAATAAAATGTCCAGTTATTTCCATCAACAAAGGGAAGTACTGTTCCATGCCTTACAGAAACATGCCACAGCTAATGGTGGTGAGAACATCCCCTCTAGAGGATATGAACATACTATTATTAACCTATGAAACTCAGAGAGCATGTCCACCTAAAAGTCAGAATAACAATTAGAACCAGAGATAAAATATCAATTGACCCAAATTCCTGCCAGAGTAACAGAGTTTTGACTGTTGTAAAGTGAGACTCTTACTGTTACTTCATTAGGCTCCCCCAATTTCAGCGAGCATTCTTGTCACCCAGGAGGCTGGGAAGAACGTACACCAGGCAGATATATGAAGGCGCTGTCCAGTTATCTCAGCAAACTACACACCTCTATGCAAACCACCATTCTGTTCTTCAGGCACCCTGTGCCTGAATAGAGATGGGAGATTTCCTTTGGCTTTTACTCCTGGGTGAAAATATTCTAAAGGTGTTAATTGGGTGAATGCAGTATGTTAAAAATAATTATATCTATTTAATAAACATTACTGGGAAATGTGTTTAGAAAACTTAGTGTGAATTAGATCAGATGGATTTGTGCTGGAGAGTCAGTATCCTTTTTGTGGACTATCTCCCAAGGCAGAGAGTATACCTATTTGTAGAACTAGGCTTCTTGAGCAAGGCATGGACCCTAACTCATCTAGATGGAGTTCTCTTAATTAAGCTATCAAAAAATGTTCCTCCAAGCTGTTGTGCTGTTGATTATGGGGGCATATTTGATAGTGTAAATGTTTTCGTTATGTTTCTAAGTTATCTTTAAATTATCATATGCTAAGTAGCAAGGATCATGCTTGTGGTACATTTTATGGCAGATAAAATACCCTCTACAGAGATGGACTCAGCCATCTCATAACTTGAAGTCTCACCCTTCACCTTTCACAATTAGTGCTGCAGGATGTGAAATCAAACACCATAGCTATGGAAGGGAATGTTGATTGCAGATGACGAGCCGGCCAAAATGGTATGGAGAGGATTATACGCTTGGGCTTTGGGCTCAGTCCATTCCATGTTTAACAAGTGAGCTAGCCTGTGTTCCCTAGATGCTTCTAGGAATCCTACTTAAAGCAAAGCACAGATTAGGACATAACGGAGTTTAAGGACGCTGACTGAACGCCAGAGGCCAAATATCTGAAACTGAAAATTTAGATAATTTAAAAAGTCAGTTCAAGTTCCACATAAAATGGTGCCCCTGAGATATGGCTGGTTACTCTTCACACATGGGTCTTTCAGATTGTCCACTGAGAGGAGACACTGACTTTCAGTTCTAGAGGCGAATGTGTGTACTATTTTTAGGGTCTCATTCATACATGTATGGTACCTACAATTATAAGACACATTCTCATTGTAGCTGAGTCAAACTGTCCAGAGAACACAAAACACAAAGCACCCTCCCACCTTCTGCCTTTGCCTCTTCAGCCTTCCCTAAAGGAAGCGGCTACCACTAGGCCATACATCTATGCATCCTCTTTTATATGAATTAGCATATACTCTCATACACTGTATTGTATGCTTGCTTACACATACAAGTACACATGTGTTGGTTCTCTGGAGAAATAGGGCTGGGGAAATGAATTTATCTATAAAATGGTTTTATGGGGTTGGCTAATGTGATTGCAGGGACAGAGAAGTCTGCAAACTAAGGACTTTGGAAGGCCAGTGCTGTAGTGCACAGGCCTAGGGGCCAGAGAGTCAATGAGCAGATGCCTGAGAACCATGAGCAGCAAGGGTGGGAGGAAGGTGGCCCAGCTAAAACAGTTAGGAAGAGAGAGGGTGAATTTATTACATTTCTATTCTACTCATGCTAAAACAATCTTGTTGGCCTCATCTATACTGGACAAAGAGACCCTCTGTCTCTGTCTCTGTCTTTGTCTATGTCTCTCTCTCCCTCTGTGTGTGTGTGTGTGTGTGTGTGTGTGTGTTGGGGATATAAGTAGATACCCATGTTGTGCACCTGTGTGTACATATGTATGTGTGTTGGGGGGATACAGAGGACAGAGGGTAGCTTCAGAATATCCTGAGCACATTGCTCTCTGTCTGTCTATCTTGGCTTTTAGGCCACGGTCTCTCACTGGCCTAGAGCTCACCATGTAGACTATACTGGGTAGCTGGTGACACCCCAAGAATTCACATTTATGCTCCTTCCCCAGTGCTGGTTTCTAAGTGCAGGACTCTACTATGCCTGACTTTTAATGCGGGCTCTGGGGCTTGAACTTAGGTCCCGCAGCCATTCAGTCCCAAAGAAATACACAGAGCTTTATACTAATTATAAATTGTTTAGCCTATTAGCTCAGGCTCATTATTAACTAGCTCTTATAACTTAAATTAATTCTTGTCTATGTTTAGACATGTGGCTTGGTACCTTACTCAGCATTTTCATCTTGCTTCCTCTACGTCTGGCTGGTGACAGCATCTCTGCTTTTTCTCTTCCAAGAATTCTCATACTCTGGTTGTTTCACCTATGCTTCCTGCCTGGCTACTGGCCAATCAGCATTTTATTGAACCAATATGAGTAACAAATCTTCACAGAGTACAAGAGCATTATCCCACAGCATTGGAGTCCTCTGACAACCAGGGAGGTGGTTTACTTTTGTAAATTTACAAATCTTTTGAACTTTGGAACTCTCCTGTTCATTTGCTATTTTTCCTCTCCAATCGGTTATTTGAGTTTCCTTATTAATTGGTATGCTAAAATAGTTTTATTTAGTACAGACATTATGCCTTTGCTGAAAATGTCATGGCTGCCTTTCTTCTTTCAATTTCTAGTCGTAGACTTTGTGTGGTCTTTCCATTGTAACAACATGTTCAAGTTTTATGAGCTCAAAGGTAAGTATTATCTTGTGGACATTTCTGTTTTCTGTCTTTGTCAGGAGGGTCTTTTACGTAATAAAATTATAAATACATCTCATTCTTTTTTCTTCTCTCACAAGTACACACAAATCTACCTCTTTATTCCATCTGTAGTTTGTAAATGCTGTATGCAGTTTTCAAGTTCCAGTTGTGGTGTTGCAATCTAAATTTATATTTTCCTCAAACTATTTGATTTTATTGAATTGCTATTGAGTAGTCTCATTTATATTATTATTTAGTAGTATAAATTATGTATAATATAGAACATATACCTGTATATTATATGGAAATTATTAAATAGTATAAATAAGATTATTTAATAATTCTTATTAAATACTCTATTTCCCTCACTATTGTGAAATATCAACTCTCTCTATATATAAATGTAGGTATGCATGTATAGATTCAAATGTGAAAGTATGTAGTGTAGAGGGTAATATTGGGGGACTTCCTCAATTACTCTCTACCTTATTTTGCGAGATAGGGTCTTTCATTGAACCTGGAGTTCATCAGCTGCCTTCACTGGCTAATAGCAACCCTCAGGAATCTTTTTGCTTCTGACTCCCAGCCCTGGGGTTACAGGCTCAATCTGTCATAACTAGCTTTTTGTTTGTTTGTTTGCTTATTTGTTTGAGACAGAGTTTCTTTGTGTAGCCCTTGATGTCCTGGAACTCACTCTGTAGGCCAGGCTGGTCTTGAGCTCAGAGACCCACTTGCCTTTGCCTCCTGAATGCAGGCACCACCACCCAGCTCATCCCTAGCTTTTATCTGAATGATGGGATCTTAATTAAAGTCCTCCTGCTTGCACAGCCATTTCCCCAGTCCCAATGTTGATTTTATTATCAACTTTATAATCACACCCCCACGTGTGTTTGGGTTTGCTTCTGCACTATAGTCTACGGGCTGGTTTTTTAATTCTTACATACCTTGTTCACCAGAGAACTTCAGTGTTCTATGCCAGATAAGGCAATAACTCTCAGTGCTTGGTGCTAAGCTGCTCTTCCTATGATTTAATTCTGACTTCATGTCTAAATGCTTAGTACTATTTGGAGATTTCTCTACATGCGCAAGTCTTCTAGCTATTAGGACATAGATTCCTGATAAGCGATGCGGGCCCAACTGCATCCTTTGTAAATTCACAGTGTGACCTATGTGGCCCTCTACGCCATGGGTCCTGTCTAGCACCCTCTTACTTCCCATCCTACTCTGTGTTTCAGGGTGATCCAGCACTTACTTCCCCCAAACTGTCCCATTTTGTTTTATGCCCTTGCCTATGGGAACTATCTTCGTTGACTCAGTACCTTCAGTGTCTAACTCCATCGTTAGTATACAAAGCAGAGGCTCTTGGCCCTACTTTAATGACTCAGAGAATCTACAGAGCATGTGTAACTGTTATAGCAACATTTTTTCCCATTGGACGATGTTAAATATATACATGCCAACGTGTATATCTGACAGTGTTACCAAGTTCTGAAACTAGACCATAACTTCCCAAAGGAGAGTGAAGGTCCCTGATGGAAGGATATAAATAAGAACTTGCCGAGCTGAATTTTTCCATTCTAATGATGACTTGTTCCTCAAGCTGACACAGCTGATTAATGTGTGTACATGTCTGTATGGAGCATGCGTACATGTCATAGAGACAGAAAATAAAACCAGTGAGTTACTTCAGAAGTACCTTTAATTGTACCTCCTTTTCCTAATTTAAGTGGAGAATTAATGCATGCTGTAGGGCAGATGAGGCCAGAGACACTTGCATGCCAAATATCCATTACAGACAAAAGCCTTTTTTTCCCAATGTGATTCCCTGTGTGATTGACTCTGCCCCCTTTCTCATTTAGCATGTGAACTAACAGGATTGATTGCCTTGACTGACTTGACTTAGCTTCAGATCAATAGAAAGAGACGATTGGCTTTCTCCACCATGGCATTGAACGAACCCACTGGCTCTTTTGGTGCCTGAGAGAAAGACTCAGTGTCTTTAATCCAGGGCCTCCCCGTTGGAAACTAGTCTGTGCCACAGTCTTAGTTCTGGAACATTGAGTTTCATGTCAATGAAGTTTCTATTTCTAGTTTTAGTTGTTTAGGGACACTCTCCCCCTCTCTGCTCCAGTGACTCACATGAGCTGATCAGTCTTGGTTTTTCCATTCCAACACTGGCCATAGGTACTCCTCATGCCTACGTGCATGCTATATCATTTATAAAATTACTTACTGGAAGAAAAAGTGGTGAGATAATTTGATAGATACATGAATCAAGAAAATAGTTCAGGAATGAGTTCTGGATCTTTTCTTCATTAATGTTCCATATTAAATCCAGTACAGTCATTTCATGTAAAACTGGAGTTTGTTTTGTTTGAAAATAAGCACTAGCATGATGTCTACTAGAGAGGGCTCCGGATACACAGTGAGCAGTTAGCTAGCTATCTGTCAAACAGGGTAGAACTGTCATGAATCTGCGCAGACTCCTCGTTTCCCACTGCAGTTAGTATAGATCCAGATGTGCGGTTGCCTTAGCATCCCAAAATGGTTTATTTTTGTAAGAAAAATCAAAGGGAAAAGGTTCTTAAACACTAGGCCTGAGTAATTCCTAGAAAGTGTCTTTTGCCTTGAAGTCGGTTTTGTGATCTACAAGTCTCAGTTATTATTCAAAGACATGAATCAGAGAGTCTTACTAAATTGTGAAGATACCATGCTAACTTCTCTTGGTCAAAGTAAAATTCCTGATTGGTTGTGAACTCCTTAAAGAGAGGGGCGTGCAGCAAATCTGTGGATTGCCATTGCTCGGTTCAAAGCCAGGCAGACATTTACTGCTCAGATGAGGCAGAGCCACTGGAAAGTGCCGTGTAGTTTCCCAGTGCTAAGGTTCCTGCCTTTGTCATTTGAGTAGGTCACAGTTTCATGTTACACATGAAGAACTGGAAACAATGGGTTCACGTGATTTGCCAGCACATGGCAGAGCCAAGTGTGAAACCCAAGGCCTTTCCCATCTTCTTCTAAGATTACCAGTAAACCAGTAACTAGAAATCCAAATTTTCAGCAGCAGATGGAAGACAATAAATACCACCAAGCCATGACTAAAATGGAATAATGTTGACTGCTTTGAACGAAGGGTGGGGCTGACAGACTCATTCCTCTCTAGTCCAGTCACCCACGTGTCAGAGATGGTTCTGTCTTATGCCTATTTCTTCCTGGGTCTTTCCTCCCCACACCACTGAGTCCATTGTCTGTTGACATACTCAGTGCTGTGGGAACTGAACTCCTGCTGATTCTCTATGCCTTGGATAACTTTATTACTCATGAGAAGGAGCAAACACCATTTCTAGGAACTAATATGCATTCAAACAGACGCAAGGAGCAATGGATTGGAAAGGTAATAGGTAAGAAGTGGGAGGAAGATATAAATGATCTTTGAAAAGCAAAGTGAATAAGTACTCATTATCTCTTGATGAGAAAAAAATTAGAAACCGGATATTCCATTTCTAGTTCTGAATGCGCCACACAGAAGGGATTTGAAGTCCACACGTATTCTATAACTTCAGACAACCACTCTTCTCCAATCATCTGTCTTCTCATAATTGATTTACTTTGTTGTGTTTTCCCTCATAGTTAAAGATTTTACACCGAGCCCCAGAAGCTTTCAATTTGGGATTTGTCTCATTAAGAAATTGGAGCAAAAGGGTTACCTGGATTAGTTTCTCAAGGCAAGAATGTGGTTTTGGAGAAGGGGGAAAAAGATTATGGAAATTATGTTGATACAAACTTCTATTTTTGTTTTCATCTGAGTAACCTTTCCTGTGGCTGGGGTTTCATGTTTCAGCATTTTCAGATGTAAATATTTCCCTCTGACCCTGGCACAAATATGTTTTCAGTAGCACTGAGGTATATTTGGCTTTAAAATCAGTGACCTCTCATTACAGGGCTCCCTGAAAGACACAGAGAAAGAGGACGTGGGAGGAGTAGAGGGCTGTTTAGGATTTATCAGGCTTCTTCTGTGTCCCCACTGGGGTCCCCCATGTGGCTGTCTCTGCTCTTGTCACATTAATCACTTTCTCCTTTAAATTCAGGAGCATCATGCTTGGGCGTCCAGGGTCAAAGACAAGATAAAACAATGAGAAAGTCAATTATGGTAAATAAGCCTCTGATAGTAAGTTAGAGGTTGCTCCGTGATGATTTTGGCAGCAGCCGGTAAAAGCAGCCTGCTTTCAATTTACATCATTAGGAGTAACTGTATTTATAACCTCGATTAGGAAAAATCTATGCCCAGGAAGGTGATAAGGTACAAATCTTGTTCCAGTTAGAGTGATTTGAAATGTAAATACGCAGCATCTCAGGAGAGATCAGACCCCGTGCTTCTGAGGCACTTGGCCGGCATCCACGCTGCAAGAGCTACTTGCCTGAGGCTGGAATCTGGTTTCTCTGCTTGCACCATCAATGACACTCAAGTCTGCCCACTGTAAACAGAATTCTTCCCTTGCAGAAAGGACATGTAAGGAATCCCTACATAATTTTTCCCTTTCCAAAGTCTCCTTACAACAAGAAAGAATAGCAACACAACCAAAGGGAGTCAGGCAGGTTCTGGTGTCTGATACTTTCAAAGATAAGGACGTCACCATGCTTCCCCTCACTATAGCGTAGCTAGGTGGTTAGTAATTTGTTCAATGAATGTCTATGTCATTTTTAAGATTTGCATGCATTTGAACAAGGGCTGTGAGCACATGGGAACCGGGGAGCCCTCTATGAGTGGAGCGACTATCACGTTGAAAACATCCTTGCAGCTTCATGTGACTCCCAAGAGCCACTGGGAACCATCTTCTCCTTTGCTCTCCTGTCTCTCCCTTACAGCATTCTCCATGTTCCAAGAGTTAGCGCAAAGACTTCATTCTCTCCAGAGCCCACCCAACCCACCTCTACACACTGGCTGTCAGCTTCGTTCAGTCTTTCATCACACTCTTTCCTCCCAAGGTCTTCTTGAGGCTGCCCAAGATGATCCTTCCATGAAGACCCCCTATATGGCCACTCAATACAAACCCCCACTTCCCCGTGCCGGCCACTCTTAATCAAGTGCCTTGTTTCAGTAGTAGCGCTTCTTACAACATGAAATTAATTACTTGTTGGTGTTGCTCCTTGTTAGACTATTCTCCATGGCACCAGGCTTCGCCTTTCTTGTCTAGAGCTGTAAACACCTGTCGTCGCAGGTGCTCATTAAATGCTCATGAATGAATCAAAGTGTATTAGCGAGGTTGCAGACTCATAATCACCTCCAGTTTTCCTCCCAACTGGAAAACATTGGCTGACATCTCTGCTTTCCATATAGACCCGACTGAAAAAATTGGCTGTAAAAATAGGTATTTGATGAGTGTAATCCTTTTTATTTAGGAAATTTAAATTATTTTCCCAAATTAGGTCAAAGGGTTGTTCAGAGAGGTAGTGGATAGACTCTCACGGTGGCTAATGAAAGATGGCTAGCCTGCCAACTCTGTTCCTCTACTCCATATCACTATTCACTGTTGCCACCAGCAAACCCACGAGGACAACTTAAATAGGAGAACTATGTTTTAGCTCACAGTTTCAGAGGTTTTGGTGATGGTCACATGTCTGTTTTTTCGGGACTATGTGAGGCAGGACAATGGTGGCAGGAACACATGGTAAGATCCTATCTCCTCATGGTAACTAAGAATCAGAGTGATAAGAAGGGATTAAGAACAAGACGCCCACAAGAACCCGCCCAGTGTTCTGCATCCTCCATCAAGACTCTGTCTTCTAATGTCTTCTCTAATGTCCAAATATAGCACCACTAGGTAGGAACCAGACCTTTTCATTCAAACTGTTTAGTGAGACACTTCGTCTTTTAGCCACAATAGGCCACTTCCGGCCCCCAGAAGACTCATATCCATCTCATGATAGAAGTGCATGGGGTCCATCTCCAAGAGCTCTTCGTGTTCTAACAGCTCTAGCATTATTCAAAAGCCAAAGTTCAGTTTTAGCTGTGAGCATCTGCACAAATAAGAAAACAAGTTATATACCCCCCAAATAAGATAGTTCAGACTAGACATTCCTATTCCGAAAGGGGAAAACAGGAGATTAGAAAGAAAGATTGAGAGGGCCTAGTCCTAGTTTGGTCCTATGCAGGTTCCCCAACCGTCAGTCCAGAGTCAGTGAGCTCCCACTAGCTTGGGTCAGCTGTTTCTGTGGGTTTCCCATCATGGTCTTGAAGTTTTTGCTCATATTATCGCTCCTTCCTCTCTATGATTGGACTCCGGGAGCTCAGTCCAGGGCTTGGCTGTGGATCTCTGCATCCGCTTCCATCAGTTACGGGATGAAGGCTCTGTGATGACAACTGAGGTGGTCATGAGTCTGGTTGCAGGGGGAGGACAGTTAAGGCTCCCTCTCCACTGTTGCTTACATTCCTAGCTGGGGTCATCCTTGTAGATTCCTGGGACTACACCCTCTGAATGTGGGTGACAGTTTTGTGGCTTGGGCAATTTGTGGGGTCGCTGGCAGTGGGACCAATTTTTATCCTGAGTGCATGAACTGGCTTTTTGGAGCCCATTGCCTATGGAGGGATACCTTGCTCAGCTTAGATATGGGCGCGGGGATGGGGGGCATTGGTCCTGCCTCAAGTGATGTGACAGACTTTGTTGACTCCCCATAGGAGGCCTCACCCTCTCTCAGGAGTGGATGGGGGGGGTAGGGGAGACTGGGGGAATGGGAGGAGGGGAGGGAGAGAGAACTGGGATTGGTATGTAAACTAAAAAGAATAAAAGTTTTTTTGAGATTGTTAAGAAAAAAAAAGAAAGATTGAGCCAGCAGAAGACGGGAAACAGCAAAGAGCTTTGAGTCCACGCACGTCATGATCTGAGCTTCAGTGTGCTCGGGCAGCCTTGCTCCTGTATTGCTGCCATTTGTCACTCACATGGCCTTTCTCTTGGGCCGTTTCTGCTTCCCACCTGCAGAGGTTCTTGGCAGACAACCTAGGCTTCTGGCGTCTCCAGTATTCTGGAGTCTTCACAGTTACTTTGTCTTCATTCTCACAGCTCTGTACATCACACTGTTAGAGAGCGGCCATTAGAATTCCAACCCTGCTATGTTCGTCCTGGCCTCTCACGCTTGCGTTTCGAATCTTGTTGGAAGCTTCTGTTACATTCTATATGTCCACCAAAACAGCTTTACACATTCAGCGCCAAAGTCTGTGACAGGCTTGAGTAGTAGCTGAGCCTCCAGAAACTATAGCTTCTGAGTGCCTAGGCAGCTAAACCCAGTGAAGTGAGTCCTAGGGAAATAGGTTCCTGGGCTGCTGTGTTTAGGCAGGGTACCCCACAGGTTCTTTCTTCTCAAGGTAAAGCATTTATAATGAGTTTACTTTTCCATGCTCTTGACATGGCAACATATGGACTCTGAATATTCACCCAGGTTTACTCAAGGTGTCTTTCTTTCCTTTGGTCTTGGTATACATAGCTTTTCTTTCTTTCTTTCTTTCTTTCTTTCTTTCTTTCTTTCTTTCTTTCTTTCTCTCTTTCTCCTTCTCCTTTTCCTCCTCCTCCTCCTCCTTCTCTTCTTCCTCCTCCTCCTCCTCCTATTCCTCCTCCTCCTTCTCTTCCTTCTCCTTTTTCTCCTTTTCCTTCTTCTTGCTTTTTGAGACAGGATTTTACAATGCAGCCCTGGCAGTTCTGGAACTCTCTATGTCAGTGGTATTGAACCTGTCAGTCATGACACCTTTGTGGGGACAGTCAATGGACCCTTTCATAAGGGTCACTTAAGACCATTGGGAAAATACAGATATTTACATTACGATTCATAACAGTAGCAAAATTACAGTTATGAACTAGCAATGAAAATAATTTTAAGTTTGGATATCACCACAACATGAGGAACTGGATTAAAGGGGCACGACATTAGGAAGGTTGAAAACCACTGTGCTATGTAGATAAGGCTAGCTTCAAACTCACAGAGCCTCTGCATCCTGAGCAAATTCTGGGATTAGAGGCATGCACTACCATGCCTGGCTTTCTTTCTTTAATTTTCTTTTTCATTATGTATATGTCTGGCTGTGGGTATGTGCACTTGACTATAGGTGCTTGCAGAAGTCAAAGGCATCAGATCACCCTGGAGCTGTAGTTAGAGGTAGTTGTGAGCCTCCTGCTGTGGGTGCCAGGGCCTGAACTCTGGTCTTCTACAAGAGAACTACACACTCTTGACTGCTGAGCTATCTCTCTAGCCCCAGATTAGCTTCTACTTAATCTCTTCAGAATAATAAAAGATCTCTTCAGATTATTTTCCTTTTCTGTCACTAACTTTGCACTGGCTTCTATGACCAAACTGCCCAAAGAAAGCCCG